>PVKS010011275.1:0-57202 GCA_004027875.1 Aplodontia rufa
GGAAGAAGAAATTAGGAAATCTGTCCCATTCACCATCTCCTCCAAATAAAATAAAATAAAATAAAATACTTGGGCATCAATCTTACAAAGAATATCAAGGATTTCTACAATGAAAGCTATCAAACACTAAAAAAAAGAAATAGCAGAAGACCTGAAGAGATGGAAAAACATTCCATGTTCATGGTTAGCAGAATCAATATAATCAAAATGGTCATTCTACTCAAAGCCCTAAACAGACTTAATGCAATCCCCATCAAGATAGCAATGGCATTCTTCACAGATATACAAAAAGCAATTCTCAAGTTCATACAGAATAACAGAATCAATATAATCAAAATGGTCATTCTACCCAAAGCCCTACACAAATTTAATGCAATCCCTATCAAGATACCAAAGGCATTCTTCACAGATACAGAAAAAGCAAGTTTGTATAGAATAATAGAAGACCCAGAAGAGCCAAAACATTACTCAGCAAGAAGGCAGAAGCAGGTGTTATCTCAATTCTTGACCTGAAATTATACTATAGGGCTACAGTAACAAAAACAGCATGGTATTGGTATCAAAACAGGCCTGAAGACCAATGGAATAGAATAGAGGATTCTGAGATGAACCCCCCATACCTTTAACTATCTGATATTTGATAAAGGGAGCAAAAGCATAGTGTGGAAGAAAATTAGCCTTTTCAACAAATAGTGTTGGACAAATTGGACAGTCATATGTAAACACCTGAAACTGGATCCTTATCTTTCACGCTGCAGAAAAATTAAATCAAAATAGTTCAAAGATCTGGATATTAAACCAGCAACTTTACAATTGCTTGAAAAAGAAGTAGGATCAAGACTACAGGACATAGGGGTGGGCATCACCTTCCTTAAACAAGACTCCAATGGTGCAAGTAGTCAAGTCAAAAATAAATGAATGGGAAGGGGGTTAGGAAGATGGCGACCTGAAGAGTGACAGCATTTCCTGAGGCTCCAGGTCTGCTTGGGAAAAATCCACTGCATCCGCAATTTTCCAAGGTGCGTCCAGGGGAAACTATATTTGATTGTCTACTACTAGTTTGCGAAGCTTTTATAAGGAGCTGAGTCTTAGGAGTTTCACGAGAAGAAAAAAAAAAAAGAAGTGGGTGGATTTTCCCCTCCCGCCAGGGGCACAGAAGGCTGCCATTGCGGACAGCCTGCCAGAAAGAGTTCTGTCCGCCCCAACAGGATTGCTGTGTATAGCTCCTTGCTTGGTGTCAACGGAGCATTCCTATGATTTAGGAGATAGGGAGTTTTGTCTGTTCTACCAAGAACGGTAACAGCTCCCTTCCGTTACGCGGCTCACTAGTCATATTCCTGACTGGCTCCAGGGGCGGGAACACAAGCAGCAGCCACCAATCCAGCGGGTCTGAGCAGAAACATAGATTTCATCGCTAAACCCATCCTGTCCGTATCTAATCAGACCCCCGCCAAGTTCGCTCTCTGTGAGGGGCGATAGCTGTGCTCGAAAACGGCCCCCTGGGGGGCCCAGTTGCTTGCCGCCATTAAGAGCTCCAGGACTACATTCCCATCGGCTGCAAAGGCGGGGCTACGAAGCATCTGTCGGAAGGAGGAGAACTTTCCCTATTCGACCAGAAAATGCTGACGGCTCCCTCTAAGTTCCATTCCGAGCGCTCGATGGTCACAATCCCACATCGGCTGCAGGGGAGAGGCAGCAAGCACCAGTAGCCGATCCAGTGGGTCTGAGAAGAAACATAGATTTCATCGCTAACTCCATCCTGTCCATAACTAATCAGACCCCCGTCAAGCTCGCACTCTGTGAGGGGTGATAGCTGTGCTCGAAGACGGCCCCTTGGGGTGCCTGGTGGCTCACCACCATTACGAGTGCCAGGACTACATTTCCCACTGGCTGCAAAGGCGGGTCTACGGAGCATCAGTCGGAAGGAGGAGAAAGTTCCCTGTTCGGCTAGGAACGGTGGCCGTGCGCTGGCTGGTCACAATCCCCCACCTGCTACAGGGACGGGGCCCACAGCAGCAGTAGCTGCGACAGCGGATGCAAGCAGAGCCACAGATACTGTTGCTGAACCAGTCCCTACCCTAAGTAAAACACTCATCTGCCAAGCTCGCACATTGCGGGGAGCGATACTTGTACCGGTGATAGCCCGCAGGGGGCCACAGACTGAGAGACATTCATATTGAGGTCCCAGAGATGCCCTCATTGTCTATAGATACAGATTTCATTCAGAATTTTTTATTTGTTATTTTTATTTTCTTTTACTTTTTTAGCTTTTAAATTTTTTATTTTTATTTCATTATCTTTTTTAAATTTTTATTCTTACTCTATCTTATTTTTTACTTTAGCATATTTTATTTTATTTTTTTATACAGATTTTTTTCTCTTTTTTTTCTTCTTTCTTTCTTTTCTTTTTTCTTTTTCCTTTCTTCCTCTCTTTCCCCTTTCTAGCTTTATGGTTAATACTAAAGTTAGGGTTGGTGGATGTAAATATTTATTTGTGTGTATATATTGGTGATTGGCTACTACTCTTTCTAAGTCTTCTTAGTCCCTACTGCTACCCCTATAACATTAGATCCCAACCAGGAAAACCATCCATGATAGCATGATAGACTCTACCCTTGGAGAGTGAAGACAACTACGCCCCATACTAACCTCTTCCTCCTCTGTACTCTGATAATCCCTAAATATAAGCACTTTCCTCTCCCCCTCACCCAAAGTCTTTACACTTCTGACATCCCAATCCTATATTTTCCTTGACCTACTCCTCCCTAATCCCTTGTCCCTCTTTACTCGAAGGCAAGAGTGATTTCTTACCACCCCAACTCACCTACTTGAATTCCTAGTCATCCCTTCTCCCCACTTTCGGAGAGACCCTGATATCTGAAGAAATAGACACGCGTCAAAACAGGCATTGGCTTGCTCTCATAATTCGCTGTGAGTTCTCTCTCGAAGTAACCCATTACAATGAAACAAAGCCATAAGAAGCCCCAATTACTCCACCAAGAGTAACTTTCTTAAAGTACAAATCACACTCTTGGACCCAGAAAATGAGGAAAAGGGGAAATAATTCACTTCCTCAACCCCAAAGTTCTCCACCAAAGGATCCCATACCAAAGGATCCCATAGCTGGAGCCCTAGATGAAAATCAAAGGCATTATGTCAGCGTTATGATTAGTAATGCAATCAAAGAGGTGAGAGATGAAATAAGGATAGAGTTCAGACAGCAATTTCAAGAGGTGACGGACAACTTCTACAGGGAAATAAGGGAGCAGTTCCATGATGAGAGATCAGCTTTACAAAGATATAGAAATTCTGAAAAGAGATGTAGCAGAGCTATCAGGATTGAAAAACACAGTTAATCAAATCAAATCAAATCAAATCAAATATTCTCTGGAAGAAACCAATACCAGAGCTTACTCTACTGAAAACAGAACATCAGCTCTTGAAGAACGAGTACCAGAAAATGAAGACAGGCTAAACAACATAGAGTTCAAAGAAGATAAATGAGATAAACAGCTTATAATACATAACCAGAACTTCCAAGTAATATTTGATGAGATGAGGTGTAATAATTTGAGAATCATTGGCCTGGAGGAACACTCTGAACAGCAAACAAGAGGCTTAAAGAAACTTTTAAGTGAAATCATAAGTGAAAACTTCCCACATTTTACTATCGATCCAGATTATCAAATACAAGATGCTTATAGAACTCCAAATAGACCTAATCAAATGAGAAGCTTGCCAAGACGTATCATATACAAAATGAATAACAGAGAAATCAAGGAGAGAATTCTAAAAGCTGCTAGAGAAAAGCCCCAAATCACATTCAGATGCAAACCAATTCAGATCACTATGGATTTTTCAGAACAAACAATGAAGGCCAGAAGAGCCTGGAACAATATCGCTCAAGTGTTAGAAAATAACAAATTTCAACCAAAGATAATATATCCGGCAAAACTCAGCTTCAACTATGAAGGGGAAATTAAATACATCAATGATAAACTCAAGCTAGCAAGATACATGAACACAAATTCGGCTCTACAGAGCATTCTCAAAGATGTACTCCATTCTGAAGATAATGGCAACGATATGCTAAATCCTTAATCAAGAGCGAGTCAATTATCACTCTACACAAAAACAGACTTTCAAGATGACTCAAATCTCTGTAATCAATACAAAGTCTGGGAACCAGCCTCCCATACCTATTCTATCCTTGAATATGAATGGTCTCAATGCCCCAATTAAAGACACAGACTGACCCACTGGATCAAAAAACAAAATCCAACAATATGTTTCCTGCAAGAGACACATCTGACACTCAAAAATAGACACAGGCTGAAAGTGAAAGGATAGCAAAATGTCTACCAGGCCTGTGGCCCAAAAAAGCAAGCTGGTGTAGAGATTCTAATTTCAGAAAAAACTAATTTCCAACTAAAACTAGTCAGAAAGGACAGAGGGTCATTTACCATACTAAAAGGGACAGTTCATCAAGAAGATATAACGATAATCAACATTTATGCCCCAAATTACAATCCCCCCAAATATATGGAAAAAGTCCTTAAGGACATTAATCCCTAAGGACATTAATCCCCTCATCGATCTGAACACAATAATCCTGGGGGACTTCAACACATCACTATCAACTCTAGACAGATCATCAAAACAAAAAATCAATAAAGATATCTCCAATCTGAACTACTCTATTAATCAATCAGGCTTAACAGACATTTATGGAATATTCCATCCTAGGACAGATGAATTTACCTTCTTCTCAGTGGCGCATGGATGCTTCTCTAAAATAGACCACATCCTAGTTCACCGGATAATCTCAGCAAATATAAAAAAGTGGATATAATCCCATGTATTCTCTCAGATCATAATGCTATGATCTTAGCAATCAACAACAAGAGAAACAACATAAACTACTCAAACACTTGGAAACTGAATAACTCCCTCTTAAAAGAAGGATGGGTAAAAGAGGAAATGAGAACAGAGATTATGAAGTTTTTGGAATTGAATGAGAACGAGGAAACAACATACTGAAACATCTGGGACAGTATGAAGGCTTTCCTAAGATGTAAATTTACAGCACTTCAAACATACATCAAAAATCTAGAAAGCGATCAGATTAACAGCCTTATGCTTCACCTCAAACGATTACAAAAAGAGGAACAGTCCAACCCTAAACCTAACAGAAGACAGGAAATTACCAAAATTAAAGCTGAAATCAACGAAATTGAAAACAAAAAAACTATACAAACTATCAACAAATCCAAGAGTTGGTTCTTTGAAAGAGTCAACAAAATCGACAGACTCCTTGCCAACCTCACCAAAAGGAAGAACGAAAGGAAGCAAATCAACAAAATTAGAGACGAAAATGGGGATATCACAACAGACTCATCCAAGATACAGAAGATTATCAGAACATAGTTTGAAATCTTATACTCTGCCAAACTCGATAACCTGGAAGACATGGACAGGTTCTTAGACACACACGACATCCCCTCTTTAACACAGGAGGACACTGAAAACCTCAACCAACCTATCACAGAAAGCGAAATTGATGGATATGTGGCAGAATTCTACCAAGCCTTCACAGAAGAACTAACACCGATCCTCTTCAAGCTCTTCCAGGAAATTGATAGATAGGGAACACTCCCAAACACTTTTTATAAAGCAAACATTACACTGATTCCAAACCCCAACAAAGACACGTCAAAGAAAGAAAACTACAGACCAATTTCCCTGATGAACATTGATGCAAAAATCCTAAATAAAATTTTAGGTAATCGGATACAAAAGCACATTAAAAAGATAATCCATTATGATCAAGTGGGCTTCATTACAGGGACACAAGGCTGGTTCAACATACGCAAATCAATAAATGTAATTCACCATATAGACAGAATTAAAATCAAAAATCATATAATCATCTCAATTGATGCAGAGAAGGCATTTGATAAAATTCAACACCACTTTATGCTCAAAACTTTGGAAAAGATAGGGATCAAGGGAAGATACTTCAATTATGTCAGATCCATTTACGACTGACCCATAGCCAACGTTATTCTCAATGGAGAAAAACTGAAAGAATTTCCACTGAATTCAGGTACCAGACAAGGCTGTCCGCTCTCCCCTCTCTTGTTCAATATAGTCCTTGAAACCATTGCCAGAGCCATCAGGCAAGACAAGGAAATCAAAGGTATTCGTATAGGAAAAGAGAAAGATAAGTTATCCCTATTCGCTGACGACATGATTCTGTAACTAGAAGACCCACTAACATCAGCCAGAAGACTCCTAGAGCTTATAGGAGATTTTAGCAAAGTAGCTGGCTACAAGATCATCTCCAGCAAATCACTAGCATTTCTTTACTCCAGTAACAAATCTGCAGAAGAAAAAATTAGGAAATTTCTCCCATTCACCATCACTTCCAAAAAAATGAAATACTTAAGAATTAACCTTACAAAGGAAGTTAAGGACCTCTACAAAGAAAATTATCAAACACTAAAAAAAGAAATTAAAGAAGACCTGTGTAGATGGAAAAACATTCCATGCTCATGGTTAGGCAGAATCAATATAATAAAGATGGCCATTCTACCCAAAGCCTTATACAGATTCAATGCAATCCCCATCAAGATACCTATGGCATTCTTCACAGATATGGAAAAAGCAATTCACCAGTTCATATGGAATAACAGGAGGCCTAGACGAGCCAAAACACTACTCTATAGAAAGGAAGAAATAGGGGGTATCTCAATCCCTGATTTGAATTTATACTACAGAGCCGTAGTAGTAAAAACAGCTTGGTATTGGTTTCAAAACAGAACCAAAGGTCAGTGG
This sequence comes from Aplodontia rufa, assembly GCA_004027875.1. NCBI lineage: Eukaryota > Metazoa > Chordata > Mammalia > Rodentia > Aplodontiidae > Aplodontia > Aplodontia rufa. The sequence continues at coordinate 6,838 of PVKS010011275.1, forward strand.
AACAGAATAGAAGATCCTGAGACAAACCCTCATATTTTTAACTATTTGATATTTGATAAAGGTGGCAAAAGCATAGTCTGGAAGAAAGATAGCCTGTTCAACAAATGGTGCTGGACAAACTGGACAGCCACATGTAGACAACTGAAGCTAGATCCTTATCTTTCACTCTGCACAAAAATTAAATCAAAATGGATCAAAGACCTGGACATTAAACCAACAACTTTAAACTTACTAGAAAAAGAAGTCGGGTCATCACTACACCATATGGGAGTCCGCAGCTACTTCCTTAACAAAACTCCCATGGCTCATGAGGTAAAATCAAGAATAAATGAATGGGATGCAATTAAACTAAAAAGCTTTTGCACAGCTAAAGATCTAGTCAAGAACATCAAGAGAGAACCTACAGAATGGGAGAAAACCTTTGCCTGCTACACCTCTGACAGAGGAATAATATCCAGAATATACAGGGAACTAAAGAAACTAAAGTCCAAACCCACAAATAATCCAATCAACAAATCGGCTAAAGATCTCAATAGGAACTTCTCTCCAGTGGAAGTCCAGAAAGCCCATAAATATATGAGAAAATGCTCCACATCATTAGCTATAAGGAAAATACAAATCAAAACCTCAATGAGATACCACCTCACTCCTATTAGAGTGGCAAAAATGAAGAATACAAATAACGACAGATGCTGGAGGGGCTGTGGGAAAAGAGGAACACTGTTACACTGCTGGTGGGACTGCAAACTGGTTCAGCCACTCTGGAAAGCAGTGTGGAGAATCCTCAAAAAATTAAGGATGGAACCACCTTAGGACCCAGCTATCCCACTCCTGGGGATTTTCCCAAAAGAGTTAGAATCAGCATATTATAGTGATGTGGCTTCCTCAATGTTTATGGCAGCTCAGTTTACTATAGCTAGATTATGGAACCAACCCAGATGCCCCTCACTCGACCAGTGGATACAAAAACTATGGTATGTATATACAATGGAATACTACTCGGCCATCAGAGAAGATGATATTATGGCTTTTGATATCAAATGGATGGAGATGGAAAGAATTATGCTAACTGAAGTATCCCAATCTCAGAATCTCAAAGGCCAAATGGTTTCTCTCATCTGTGGAAGCTAGAATACATGCGGAAGCAGTAGGTTAAACGGCTAAACTAATGATATCTGCAAACTATGATTGTCAGCATTATAGTGGGATGGCACCCTAGGATACTGGGAGGTGTAGGGAAGTGAGGGGAGGGGGGAGGGTATTCGAAGATCTCCTAGGATACTGGAGAGTGGGAATATAGGCGACCATCTCAGAAGCAGAGGTTATTCCTCCACGAGATACCCATTTTATGGAAGAGTTCTCCTGGGGGTAAATGCAACAGGTGAAACTCAAGGTGGTCATCCATGTTTGGGCATTACCCCTAGATAACTATGTATGTATACTTTGGTTATTGATGGTCTGATAATGTTTCCCTCTCATTTGTATCTCTATATGCTCTTAATAAAAAATTTTTGAAAAAAGAATAAATGAATGGGATGCAATTAAACTAAAAAGCGTTTGCACGGCTAAAGATTTAGTCAAGACTGTCAAGAGAAAACCTACAAAATGGGAAAAAATCTTTGCCTGCTATACTTCAGACAGAGGGCTAACATCCAGAATATACAAAGAACTAAAAAAACTAAACACCGAAACCACAAATAATCCAATCAATAAATGGGCTACGGATCTAAAAAGAAACCTCTCAATGGAGGAAGTCCAAAATGCCCATAAATATATGAGAAAATGCTCTACATCACTTACAATAAGAGAAAATGCAAATCAAAACTTCACTGAGATTCCACCTCACTGCTGTCAGAGTGGCAAAAATGAAGAATACAAATAATGACAGAAGCTGCAGGGGCTGTGGGAAAAGAGGAACACTGTCACATTGCTGGTGGGACTGTTAACTGGTTCAGCCACTCTGGAAAGCAGTATGGAGACTCCTCAAAAAATTAGGGCTTGGAAACACCTTATGACCCAGCTCTCCCACTCCTGGGTATTTTCCCAAAAGAGAATTGGCAAATTATAGAGATACAGCTTCACTAATGTTTACAGCAGCTCGATTTACTATAGCTAGACTATGGAACCAATCCAGATGCCCCTCACTCAATGAGTGGATTAAAAAACTTTGGTACATATATACAATGGAATACTACTCGGTTATAAGAGAAAACAATATTATGGTTTTTGCAGCCAAATGGATGGAGAAAGAAAAAATTATGCTAACTGAAATATCCCAATCTCAGAGACTCAAGGGCCAAATGTTTTCTCTCATTTGTAAAAGCTAGAATACAACTGGAAACATTCTGAAAGTTGGCTAAGCTAACAATAACATCAACATGGGTGAATTTTTACACGAGTAGGGGAAACGTTGCCTATGACGCTGGGGGATGAAGGTAGGGGAGCAGGGAGCAGAGAAGGCAATAGGAAGGACATCAAGGAGACTGGAGGGAGGGAATATGGGGGAATCAACTCAGAGGGAAACCTCTAACTTCCATGAGAATTCCATTTAACACAGGGGTTTAACTGGGGGAAATACGGAACCATGGAGAACTCAAGGGGGGAACCGTGGAATGGCATCAGCCTTGGCTTGCTATGTGAACATACATTTGTTCTTGATTGTTTGACAGTGATTCTCTCCTAATTGTATGTGCACATTCAAAAAATTAAAAAAAAAAAGAAAAGCTAAAAAAAGAAAAAAAGAACTGAGACTGTCATTCTGTTCTGTTTTGCCTGATCCTATACTGCCCAACACGTACAACGGGACTTCCCTGTGACTCATTGATGTTTGTCCCTTGGTTTCAATTGCCTTTGCTGCATCCATGGATCTCAGCACTATGCCCCATACGTGGTAAAGGCTCAACACTGCTCACTTAAATAAGATGCAAGAGGGTAGCCATATCATCTTCTCGCTTTTTTGGGCAGTTGGAAGATAAAGAAATTAATAATTTAGAACATTGGAGCAAAATGTGACTGTTACAATAATTTTGTTAAGCCTAAGTGATTATTATACTTGTTTTCTACTGCTAAATGGTTTTAATTTTTAATTTCCACTTTAACAGGCTTATTGGTATGTATGTTTTATTATCAGTCTTCTAATCTATTGTAAATGATTATGGTAAATAAATCATAGGCACATAACACAGTGTTAACCTCTTTAGAACTCTACCAGTTTTAATTTAATGCATTTCCAGGTAACTGAATGGAGCCTTATATTTCATCATAAGAGGAAAAGTTTTAATTTGTAATCTTGATATCTATTACTTATAACTATTAAGACAATGGTTCAGTTTCTTTCCTATGACAAAGGGCTGTGGGCTCTGTTGAGGTATGGCACCAGGCCCCAGGGCAGAACAAAGGCTAGAACACTGGGTCAGCCTTTACAGAACACCAACATAATTCAAGAGCAGAAGTGCAACTATGGCAGGGGAGACACTTTTATTTTGTGTACAAATGTTCCAGGCACAGTTGTAATATGAATATAATGTATAATATGAACCTTTTCATTTAATGTACACAGTACATTCTTTTAATATATGATGAACAGGAGAGGTTATGAGGTTTGGCAAGATCACATGGCCACAGCAAATGATAACATGTCGCCATAGCACATGGTAACACTTTTCAGAGAAAAATCATGCAAAAAAATATATTGTGAACATATTTAGAACAACTGTTAAAATCTCGTATAGCAGTTAAATTACATTTTTTAAAAACACAAAAAGGTATTTCATAATAAAAATAATATATTGCTAAATGGAGTCCAGAGCTACCCAAACTTTCCCACATTTAACATGATCAGTACTCTGAAGTTTGCTGCTAATGTGTCTCTCAGGCAAGGCAGAAGGCAAAGGACAGAGAAGGACAGGAAAAAAGTATGTACCCTATTAAAACTTTTTATTCTCACGTGTTACCCCATTTTACATATGAGGCTACTGAAATACACAGGGATTATGAAGTATTCCCACCACTTCCAAGTCATCATGACTTAGAAGCCCTCATTCTCCTCCAGGACTCATATAAAGTCAGCTGCCCTGTGTTCCTTCCTCACCAGGGCTTCCACTCTTACTCTTGGTAAGTCATTTAAATTATTTCAAATCCCTCTTTACTCCTTGATAATGTCTCCCTTAATCTATTCACTCTTTCACAAATTGATCACTCCATCTTCCTTCTAGTCATTTCCCCAAAGTATTATGCCAAAACTCTTAGCACTAATTTGAAAAATTAATAGCTTTCGCTATAGATATTCTAAACTTTTTATTTTTAAGGCCAATGCCAAATTTCTTAGGGGATAGGTTCTCAAAATATACTAACAAAATATCTACCATTTCAAATGCTTCCTTTGGGTATTATCACGGCAGGAGAGGGTAATCAACTGTACTAGCAGTTAAACCAACAGTTCTATCTAAAACAATGAAGAATAACAACATATTTTTCCTTTGTTTCTTTTTGTTTCTGCTTTTAGTTTTACTTTTGTTAAGACACAAAATCAAGAGAAACCTGATTGGAGGACTGCTGTGAAGGACATCCAATTCCAACTGTTTGCACTTGTGACAAGTCAGGTTTCGTAAGATTATACTCCTCCACTTCTATGGTTACAATTATAATAAATACAATTAGTTTTCCCCAATGGGCGTGCTTTCCCCAGAAGAATCCCATTAGAAATTTAAAAAGCCAGATTTCTAATAGAATCCCCAAGGTTTTAGTTCATGTTAAGAAATATTTAAATATTTCATAAGAGTTAAGCCTAACAGCCACATTTGGTGATCCATGCAAAATGCCTGTTGTTAACATCTCAGGAAGAACAAACTCTCTTATAAGCAGTATGAGGACAAATAATCTTAAAACCAGTTTATGATTATCACTAACATAAATATTTTCATAAGCTCTGCCACACAGTTTATAAAACAGTTTGAGACACTGAAGCAGCAAATTGAACACGGAAGATCAACACTGCAGGAACACTGTTCATTAGGCGGCTGCCTCTGTCATCATTCACCACCCTGCTGCTCCTCCTTCCTTCCAGGGTGACAGCAATCCTGGTGGAGACTGTTTCAGTGTACTCTCAATTTGTACTGAGACTCTGAATTTCCACCCAAACCTACCTATCTGTTTATAATGCACCAACTCAAAAAGGATGTGAGCTGTTTTTAACAGAAGGTAGTACCTCTAAGTAAGAATGGTGGGACATGAGGAATGTGAATAGAATATAAACCATACTAAATAAATACTCCCTAAACACCAATTCTCCAAACTATATGGAAAAATAACTCTACAACATAAAACCACTAGTGGACTTCAAATCAAAAATACTAGGAGTCTTTAATACTCCTCTATCATCAATACACATATAGTAAAATAAAAAAAAATTATAAAGAGGTTTCCTGTCTAAACAACCCCATAAATCAAATGGGATTAACAAACTTCACAAACATTTACAGAATATTCCACTGAAAATTGGCTGACTATACTTTCTTCTCAGCAACATGCCTTCTCGAAAATATATCATATTCTAGTTCACAAAGAAAATTTCAGCAAATATAAAAAAGTAGATATTATTCCATGTATCCTAACAAACCATGATGCTGAACCTGACTATTAACTGCAACTATTATAACAGAAAACAGGAGAGATGTCAAATAAATAAATTTATGCCCCATCTCAAATCCTTAAAAAAAGAAGAACAATGTAACTCCAAAGCCAGCAGACGACAGAAAATAATCAAGATCAAAGCTGAGGGGCTGGAGCAGTGACTTGGCAGTTACAGTGCTTGCCTGGTATGCGCAAGTACATGGGTTCAAACCCCAGCACCAAGTACACAACAAAGTGTCAGAGCAAGAAAGTCACATGAAAAACTAAATAAAATTTGCTTCTTTCTTTCTTTCTTTCTTTCTCTCTCTCTATCCCTCTTTCTTTAAAAAAAAATATCAAAGATGAAATTAATGGGGCTGGAGCGGTGGATTGGTGGTTATGGGGCTTGCCTGTCATGTGCAAGTATGCGAGTTCAAACTCCAGCACCATATATACACCGAAGTGTCAGAGCAACGAAGGCCATGTGAAAAACTAAATAAAATTGATTCCTTCTCTCACTGTCCCTCTCTCTTTAAAAATAAAAAACAAACATGAAATTAATGAAATAAAAAACATAAAGCAATAAAAAGATTTGACAAAACAAAGAGCTGATTCTTCAAAAAACTAAATAAAATTGGCAGACCATTAGCCAATCTCACTAAAAGATGGAAAAATCAGCAACAAAACGGGAGTGATCACCACTGACACCATTGAAATCCAACAGATTATAAGAACATATTTTGAAAAACAACACTCCTCTAAATTAGATAATCTGGAAGACAGGGACAAAAATCTGCACACATACAACACCCCCAAATTGATGCAGGATGATATTGAAAGCCTACATAGCCCAATAACAGGCACCAAAATCCATATAGCAATTAAAACCTTCCAAAAGAAAAAAGTCCAGGACCTGAAGGATTCCCCACTGAGTTTTACCACACCTATGAGGAGGAGCTAACACCTCTCCTTAGTAAGCTATTCCAAGAAACTGAAAAGGAGAGAGAATTCTCCCAAGTACTTTTTAAGACACAACTATAACTCTGACACCAAAACCCAACAAAGACATATCAAAACCAGAAACAAAACTATAGACCAAAATCCCTGATGAACATCGTCTCAAAAAATCCTCAATAAACTTCGTGCAAACCATATTCAAAAACACATCAAGAAGAAAATTCATCACAATCAAGTGGGCTTTATTCCAAGGATGTAAGGTGGTTCAACACACACAAATCAATAAATGTGATCCATCACTTCAACAGAATTAAGGACAAAAAACATATGATCATCTCAATTGATGCAGAAAAGGCTTTCAATAAAATTCTGCACCCCTTTATGCTCAAAAATCTAGAGAAAATAGGTATCAAAGGAACTTACGTTAACTATGAAAAGGCCATATATGACGAACCCTCAGCTAGTATAATACTAAACAGACAAAAGCAGAAAGCATTTCCACTAAACTTGGGAATAAGACAAGGGTGCCCGCTCTCACCACTTTTATTCAGCATGGTCCTCTCGACCTTGGCTGGAGCAATCAGGCAAGCAAAGGAAATCAAAGAGATAAGAATGGGAAGAGAGGAAGTCAAACTATCCCTTTTTGCTAATGAAATGATCATACATTTGGAAGATCCTAAAACCTCTACTAGAAAACTGCTTGAGCTTATAAACTAGTGGCATGCTACAAGATCAACACCCATAAATCAACAGCTTTCCTACACACTAACAATAATAAGGCAGAAGAAATCACATATCCGTCCTATTCCCAATATCCTCTAAAAGAATAAAATATTTGAGAATCACTCTAACAAGGGAAATAAAAGACCTTTATAAAAAATTATCAAACATTAAACACAGAAATTGAAGAAGACCTGAGAAGAAGAAAAGGCATTCCATCTTCTTGGTTAATCAGAATTAATATAATTAAAGTGCCCATTCAATGAAAAGTATGATACAGATCCAATGCAAGCCCCATCAAGATAACAATGTCATTTTTTGCAGATATACAAAAAGCAATCCTCAAATTCATTTGAAACAAGAAACCCAGAAAACCAAAACATTACTAAGCAAGAAAGAGTACACAGGTAGATATACCAGATCTAAAATATAATATGGAGCTTTAGTTGCAAAACCAGCAAGGTAGTGGTATCAAAATAGGAATGAAAATCAGTGGTATAGAATAGAAAATTCTGAGACAAACCCACAAAACTTTAAACATCGGATCTTTGACAAAGGGGGTCAAAAAATAATATGGAAGAGAGACAGCCTATTGAACAAATGGTGCTGGAAAAACCTGGAAAGCCATGTGTAGGAAGTTGAAATTAGATCCTTATCTTTCACCTTGCACAAAATCAAATCAAATGGATCAAGGATGTAGGAATTAAACCAGCTACTATACAATTGCTAGAAAAAAAAATTAGGAGTAGCAATCTAGCATATGGGAGTTGGTGACAACATTTTTCAACATGATTCCCAAAGCGAAAGAATTAATGAGTGGGATGCCATTAAATTAAAAAGCTTTTGTTCAGCCAAAGAATTGGTCAAACTGTCTGAGAAAACCCACAGAATGGGAGATAATCATGGCCTGTGATTCCACCAACAGGGTAGTAGTATCTAAAATTTAAAAAGAACTGAAAAAACTCAGTATCAAAACTACAACAATCCAGGCAATTAATGGGCTGGAGAACTAAACAGAAGCTTCTCAATGAGGAAATTGAGGAAGTCAATGAATACATGATCACTAGTAATCAGAGAAATGCAAATCAAAACTACATTAAGATTTCACCTCACTTCTGTCAGACTGGCAAAGATGAAGAATATAAACAGTAACAGATGCTGGAGGGGTTGTGGGGAGACAGGAACCCTAGTACAACATTGGTGGAACTGCAAACTGGTACAGCCACTCTGGAAAGCAGCATGGATACTCCTAAAAAATTTAGGGATTGATCAACTCTATGAACCAGCTATCCCTCTTTTAGGTATTTTCCCAGAAGAGCTAGAATCAGCACATTAGTGACACAGCAAAATAAATGTTCGTAGTAGCTCAATTTACACTAAGTTATGGAATCAACACAGATGCTTCTCACTGGATGAATGGATCCAAAAGCTCTAATACATATATATATATACATATATATATAAAATGGATTAGAAATGATATTGTGGCCTTTGAAGGTAAATGGATGGCAACGGACAAAACCATGCTGAGCAAAATTAGCCATACCCAGAGATTCAAGTGTCAAATGTTTTCCTTCATTTGTGGAGCCTAGAGCAAAACCCAGGCTTGGGTGAAAGGTAGTCAATCATGTACTAGGATCCACCAAAGGTGTAACAACTTATAATCAAGGGAAACCACAGATATGCAGTTGGAGGAGGGCAAAGCAGGAGGCAGTGGTCGAGTAGTCAGGGAGGGAAAATAGGGAGGGATCTAGAGAGACAAACTACAATGTTGCATACTCTTTACCCTCCATGATAAGTCCAATAATATTTATGCAATCATTTAATTCAGGAAAACTCACAATCTTTTTTATATATGTGTACACACAGAGTTACAACTGTCTAAGGGGAAAATATAGAAAAATCAAGAGACTTGGGTTTGGGCAATGGGAGGGATGCCTCTGATTTAGGATTAGATGGATATGATATTATTATTTTATATGCATTTATGATAGTAAAAGACCACAATTCCTTAATAAAAATGAATAAATAAATAACAGAACTTAAAAAAGAAAAGGCGGACATGTCTAAAGGGAATGCATTAATGTCCAAACAGATGTTTTTGAGAGTAAAGGAAGCATTGCTAATAATGAGACAATTCCAACAATTGGATATGTTCCTACAATTAGAGGAATTCAGGACACTCTAGGAAACCAAGAGAGAGGTTAACTCTCGGGTGACTAAGCCCAATGTTGCTGTAAATAAACATTCAATTTTCATTAAAGCAAAGGAAAAGGGGAAGCATCACACTATTCTCATTATCATATGAAAAAAACTACTCTGTGATAAATTGAAATTTGCAAAATTTCCTCTGACATGAATTAATCATACATTTATGTAAGGAACATGAAACTATAATGGATAATAAGATACAGTGCATCGATAATAATTTATATAATTTTATATCTATAGGTAATATCAGCAAAATAGAAATATATATGCAAATATGCAGATTTGCTTACAAATGGAATATATCATGAGCACTTTTTCTAAAATGTGGAAATCATGAGCAGGTAACCTATTTTTCCTATATATTTCAAAAGTTTACCTAATAATTTGCCAATTTCATCATTAACAAAGTCTAAATTGATGATTTATATGAGTCTTTGACCATTCAACAACATCCTTTGCACTAATTGACACAGCTCTTACATTTGTGATGTGAAGACACAAAGTCTACATTCTAGTTTTTGTCTCCAGAATCAGGCAATTTCTAGAGCATATTTGTTGGAGCATTTTAGCATTGCATTTGTTCAACAAATGAAGGAATTAGTGAGTGTATAAACTCAAATTTAGCCATTCAAATTAGGTTAAGAATTATCAAACAAATACATCAAAGGGCCCACTAAATTTTAACCCAGATCTACTTACATATCCATTTGTTTTACAGATCTTTTTAACTACTGATATTTTTTCAAGAAATTTGGTATTTGAAAACACTTAGAAGTACCTGAAATTCTTTTAAACCATTTATTCATTTGGAATACAAAAGTAGACACATATTCCTCTTGGTTATAATGACTAAAACAGGATGGACCAGTAGGATTTTGGGCCTAACTAGAATTATGATTGAGCTGATTGAGGAAATGGGTGAAGAGAAAGAAGAGTGAACACAGAAAAAGCCCAGGGGAAAACGGTGAGCTTCACCCACATCTCCATCATGAGAATCCCAGAGAAAAATCCAGATACTGAAAAACAAACCTGTTTAGAGTTTCAGAGATAAACATGCCAAAAAATCTGCTAACTTAAGTGAAAGTGGTTCCCTCTGTAAAAGGGGAAATGTGGGAGAGGGGTCTTGAGACAACTGCCTCACAACTGCACTCTGTGTGAGACACTGATAAAAATAACAACCAAGTTTTTAACCCAGGTCAACTAGTTCATGTCTACACTACTGCTAGATAAAGAATACAGGAGGGAAAGGGGGCAGCTCATGAACCAAGCATGTGCAAGTTTGTTGGGATGAACCCAACTACCATGTGTATCCATTAAGCTCTAATAAAATAAAAAGAATACAAGGAAAGAAATAGGGTTTTGAATTTATTTGGTCTGGTTTATTTTGTTGTTCAAGGGGCTACATAATTAATTCCACTCTGATCATATTAAATTGAAGTTCCTACAGTGAAAATGTCCAGTAGACAAATGAAAGTTCATTCCTGGATCTTGCTTTAGATGGAGAAAGTACAGGTAGCAGGAACAGCCAGGACATGCCTGAGCTGACGGAGCAGAAAAGACAGTGAGGTCTAGACAGAGAAGTACATAGCACTAAACACAAGAACCTCTCCACTCCACAGACCCAATCTGTGCCACGGAAACAGACTTTTACAAATGAAATCAATGCCCACTGATCTCTGGTTTCCAGTTGGGTTCTGGCCAATGAGAAGTATCAACAGGACTCAGGAGGATAAGAAGAGAGAGGGTTTGGGGATTGATTCCAGCCCTCCTTCACTGCAGGACCACAGGCTGGTCACAGCTTAGCTCCCACCAGCGGCCATATCTCCTCAGTGGCCATAGCTCCTGTCTCTTTGTCCAGCAGCTCCATTCTCTCCACCTTTTGCCAGCACCACTCTTCACTGGCTTCTTTCTGCCCTGCCCTAAAGGTTGTCAACACCCTTTCTTAAACTCTGTATGCACTCTAGTTCACACAGGATCCTGGCTGCTATGAACCTTCAAAGAAATCCTGAGGAATTCTACTAGAAAGTGGCGGGGGGCAGGGGGCAGGGGGAGGAGAGGTTTCTCGGTGGTTATGATATTTGCCTGGCATGCACGACAATGCAGGTTCATACCCCAGCACCATGTATGCAACCAAGTGTTGAGGCAATGAAGACAAGATGAAAAACTAAATAAAATTTTCTCTTTAAAAAGAGTGGGAGAGGAGAAAGAAGCAATAACAACACACACACACACACACACACACACACACACACACACACACACACACACAAACGATGAGAAAACAAGAGCGAATAGTTAAGTAGCTATGGGAGGTTATTTCAAAATGGAGGTATGGCCAGCTATGATGAAGCCACAGGAAAGAGACAGGAGAAATTTCAGTGTCTACACAGCAATGTAGCTAAGTTTTTAAGAGTGAATAATTAGTAAGGAAGAAAATGAAAGACACTTGATGGTAGAATAGTGGGGGTTTCCTTTAAAAGGACTACAGAAACCATCACCTGTTAACAGGAAGATTCTGCCTGGAGAGGACGAAGAGGGGCTAGAAGAAATGGGGTAAAAATGGGATAATCAAGAGAAAAAGTTTCAGGAAGGAGAAGTATAAGTTTTGCCCAAGGCTAAGACAATTAGAGTCTGGTAAAGCTGGAGGGACAAGAAGATGAAGGATTAACACAAGGTGGATCCCCACTTCTCAGACAAATAGGAGCCAGGGTCCTGTGTTGTGGTAGAGGGTGGTCCAGAGCAGAAAGGAAAGTAGGGAGGTATGGAGAGCAGACTATGCCTTGCTGTGATTTACTCCATGATATATAGAACAGCAGTTTTGAGGCTGTGCCTAAACCTGTGCTATTCCATTTTATAAAGCAGTAGTTTTCCATAAGTTACTGCATGTTGAGTGTAAGTGCTACTATTGAATGACCTTGTTCGTACAAATAAACCACCACAACCTGCCGACCACAACCATAAGGCACAAATTGATATGGCACAAACTGACAAATAACTTAATTGTGGTAATTAAAATGACCACCTGTGAACTTCAGCACCCTGATCCCATTGCCTGGTCATTCTTTGCCATGATCCTTGCCCAGGAAATTGTGACAGTGAGGAACCCCAAATCTCTGGGCTTCAGTAGAGCACAGTTTCTCCTGCCCATGATGCCCACAGAAGTGCCACTGCAAGCTGACATCTCAAACTGATACTGAGGACCTGCCTTCCATCTGAACCTTGGCCAGAATAAGTTCCTGAGCTTAAACAGCTCTGTGCCCTGAAGTTCTGGCTGGTTAGTAATCCTATCTGATATTCTACAGTGACTTCCAGGTTTATATCTGTTCTCTGCCTTTGCTCTAATTTGAGCATCCTAAACCCCTGTGGCTGCTTTAATGCTTTCTTAAGTCTTTCTGTGACATTCATGGGTGTGTGTGTGTGAAGTGTGATGCTTGATTTGAATCCATTAAAATTAAGATTGGAATAAAACAACTAGTAATTGCCCCACATGTATTATGTGAACTGCCACCAATGAAAATGCTGCAGACTGTGAACTTACTATTATTCATTAAATTCCAATGCTGTGGAAAGACACAAACACGTCTGGCCTATGTTAACAGCATAGCTCACTTGCAACAGGAGGACAATTAACAATTGGGAAAAGGTACTCTTCTTTCAGCTGATGGATAAAAGGTTACAATGGCTCACAGAGATGTGGCACCGAGGGAGATGGAACAGCTACAGGCTCAGTATACCCACTGATGCGCTTTCAGTTTGCTCTAGACAGGTACAGTTGGAGGGTGGCCAACAGATATGGGGGCTGGGCAGAGGGTGAGTGGGGCATCTAGGGGCCTGTGTGGACTGCAGTACAAGGGAGGTGACAGAGTTAAACAGGAGGCTCTGCTCAGAAATGTGATTTCAGAATTTGAAACCTTAAAGATACATTTGTCACATGTGAAGATGAGGTCTCAACTGTTTGATGGGGACAGGTGTGAGGGGCAGGATGATGTCCAAGTCCTTGGCATCAATAGCTTTGTTGCCTTCTCTGCTCCAATCTGGATGCAAACAGAGGTCTTTTCAGAAAACTGATTATCTTCTACTCATGCTCAGGGTAGATGCTTGTGAGACCTAGCCGCTTGGTTTTGGCAAACATTGGAGGCATCATTTTTTAATGTTTTGTATAGTCTGTTTTACCAAAAAAGAATGTGTACTTCATTCCAACATTACTCAAATTCAAAGATTTTCATCTAAAAATGTCAAATCATAATAGATGCAGACTTTGGCTGTATTTCAACAATATAATTGATGTCTAATAGTTTGCATTTACATGCTGATTATATTCACGTTTTGTACACAGGTCATTAAAATAAATATGTTTTGCTTCTAAGGAACAAGGAGATTGAGCTTAGAACTGTGTTAGGACTTACAATTCTGCATAAATTTCTCATGTTTACATGTACTGTACCCTCTGAGATAGGTAATTTATCCAGTTAACTGCAGGAGTATTCAATTTTTCTTCATGTATAACTGAGTAATTACCTCAATGAGAACAATGCATTTGAAAATGGATGGATTAAATCTCTAGAGAAAATAATGTTAAATCCAGTAAATAACTTTCAAGCAAGGGAGAAGAATGGATGCTTGTAATTAAAATGTTTGCTAATTTTTTCTTACTTTTTTCATAATTCAATGTCAGAAGTCTAAATTTTTTCAATTAAATTATACGTGTTGCCCATAGGGCTCTTGATACAGAAAAAAGACAAAAACCAAACCAAGAAATTGGTTCATACACTGCTATCTAAAATTTTCCATTAATGAAAACTGAATATAAATTAAATAAAAATTATCACAGAAAGATATAATCATTTAAGGATAATTTTCTACTTGATTTATTTTAGAACAAAAAAATAATTATTGCCCAGCTGGAAACAATTCCCATATTTTGACACATATGTTCCTAATATTTCTACCTTTCTACCTTGGAATTCCAGGTCCTGCAGTATATAGTCATAAATTACTGCCCATCACAAAGATCACATACCAGTCACCACCAACCTCCATTGGAATTGATAATTAGCTACTTTTATTTCCAATTATATTGAAAATTATTATAAACATTTTTATAACCACAGTTACCCCCACATCACCCATACTCCAGTTTCTTGATTCTTCTATATTTCACCCCTACAACTGATTAAATGTTTAGACTGTGAATTTTCCAGAATTAAATGATTACTTAAGTATTATTCAACTTCTCAGGGGGGTAAAGAGTATGCTACATTGTTGATTGTTTCCCTAGATCCTTAGGACATGAAATCAGCATGCTGAAGACTTATCTCCACTTCCATGTTCATTGCTTAACTATTCACAATAGCCAAGATAAGGAAATAAGTAGAGTATCCATGAAGTGATAAATGGATAAAGAAAGCATGGAATATATGTGTAAAGTAATACCATTTAGCCATAATAATGAATCCTGTCATTCAGGACAACATGTGGGAAACTGAAGATCATCATGCTAAATGAAATAAACTAGAAGGACAAGAACCACATGATCCCACTCATACATGGAATCTAAAAAAATTTGATCTCATAGAAATCAAAAGTAGAAAGGTGATTACCAGAGGCTGGGGAGAGTGGTGGGAGGGAAAGATGGGCAGAGGTTGATCAAAGTAGTGGTTAAGAAGCTCTGATGTGCTGCTGTACAATAAAGTGACTATAGATAACAAAGTACCATGCACATCAAAAAGCTATAAGAGAGGATTTTGAAAGTTTTCACAATAAAACAATGATAAATTTTTGAAGGGTTAAACATGGTTAATCTGATTTAAACTTTACACACACAACAAAACATGACATGGCACCCATTAATAAATACAATTTGTATGTGTTGATTCAAAATAAAATTATTTTTTAAAGATTGTTGATTAATGATTTAACTCTGCAACTTATATTTTGGGGAGTTCTAGTTCTGGGTTGGATGCTGAATGTAAGAATAGGCCAATTAGACATATTAGAACTCAAAAATGACTTAGAAATTAATTTAAAAACTATAAAACTATATTTTAACCAATTATAAAGGTCAAGAATTCCTAATGAGTTAACTAGCAGGGAAGGAGAGTGGTTTCCCATGTGAGCAGAGAGATGGGTCGAGGGCTCTGCTTTAGGGTCACTGGCTAAATCTGTGCCTGTGTAGCAGGGAATCAGCTCCTGCTGGAGTTGTAACTGACAGCCCTGTGGGCTGGCAAGATACACTGGGATGTGGAGGAAGCCCAGGCGATGAGTTTCTGTGGCTAAGGGAAGCTAAGGGGAAATAGGCATACCCCAGAGAAACCTCTGCCATCTCCTGGTCCTTGGAACACTAGGTGGAAGGCATGTGGTGCACAACAGAGGTGCTAAAATAAAAACTGCAACCTGACCCAGACCAGCCAAATTCTTAACAGATCAAAGTGGACAGTCTCTCTATTAGTTTCTTAGGGCTGCTCTAACAAATTACTGCAAACTTGCTGGGTTAGATAAGAGAAATAAAAGAATACTTTCACAGTTCTTGGGGCCAGAAGTCTGAAAGCAAGAGTATGGTGGGACTGTACTCACTTGGAAAGCTCTAGGAAAAATCATTTCTTGTCTTTTCCAGCATCCTGTGTCCCAAGGTATTCCTTGGCTTGGGCCACATCACTCCAATCTCTGCCTCCTTTTTCACATGGCCTTCTCCTCATCTTTACCTTGTCTTCTGTCTCATAAAAGGAGACCTGTCATTGGTTTTAGTGTCCCCATCCAATCCAGGACAATCTCATCTCAAGATTCTAAACTAAATTATATCTTCAAGTATACTTTTCTCAAATAATATCACAACCACAGGATTTGGAGGTGAGGAGGTGGACATTTTTTGATGGGCCACCATTCACCCATTATAGTCCTTAGGACAAGCTGCCTAATACAAGGAAAGTCATGACTCTTTCAGGGAGAAAATAATATCTATTTCAGTCTCTATGGTTCTTTTATAACATCATCTAGTACACATGAAAAAATATGAAACTTTTAAGTAAACAAGATAATGTGACCTGTAATCAAGATTCAGCTGACAGAGGAAAACCAACAAATGACTCAGATGTGGAAGAGTCAACAAGAAAGGCTCTTCATTGTTCTACACATGCTTAAAAAATGAGGCAAGGTGAAGGAAACGCATAAAAAGATGAAGAAATTCAATAGAAAAAATGCACTACCTTAAAAGAAATAAATGAATATTCCAGAATTAGAAATTCCATATCTAACACTAAGA
The DNA here is from genome assembly GCA_004027875.1 of Aplodontia rufa. Classification (NCBI taxonomy): domain Eukaryota; kingdom Metazoa; phylum Chordata; class Mammalia; order Rodentia; family Aplodontiidae; genus Aplodontia; species Aplodontia rufa. The sequence continues at coordinate 23,594 of PVKS010011275.1, forward strand.
ATTCATTGAAGGAATTCTTAACAGCTGATTTAAAACAGTAGAAGAAACAGCAGGTAACATGAAGGAAATGAAGGATGAAGTAATATAAATTATCTGAATTAAAGCACAAAAAAGGATAAAAATATAACATGTCACAAGAGACTTGTGGGATCCTCTCCAACAGTCTGACATATGTATAACTCTTATCCCATGAGCAAAATCAATGTCTGAAGAGGTAATAGGCAGGGATTTTCCAAAATTTACAATGGACATCAAGCCACATATTTAAGAACCTGAGTCAATCCCAAGTATGAAGAATGGGACAAAAGGATTAGTGGGAGGGAGAGACCCACATACCACATTCAAGGCAGACTGCTAAAACGAAGGATACAGGGATTGCAGGACAACATGAAAAGTGAAACTCAACTCCATCTGTTTTTTATAAATGCTCAAACTTACAGGGATAGATGAGTTGAAAAAAATGCTAGATCAAAGAAGTCTGACAAGTGGTTTTATATCATGTAGTAATTTATTCACATAGTTGGGAGCACTGTTATTTGGAGAGTATATATTTACTCTGGTTATCTCTTGCTGTCGTAGGGTTCCCTTTACTACTAAGTAGTGGCCTTCTTTACCTCTTCTGATTAATTTATGTTTAAAATCTACTTTGTTGGAAAAATAAGCAGTCTGACACAAACAAACAAGCAAATACTGCATGATTCTACAGACATGAAATATAAGAAAGGCAGTATTAATCTATGGTAAAGTCAAAACCAGAATGGTGGTTACCACTGGAGAGGAATGGAGGAGGTTGTATTGCTGACTAAGGAGGCCTTGATAAAAGTTTCTGAGCAATGGAAATGTTTTCTACCTTTTAATCTGGATGGGCAGGTACATATGGAAGTGTAAGCTTACACTTCAGATTTGTATATTTATATAAATCACCCTATAATTTAAAAAGCAAGAGGAATGGGTCCACAAATATTTGTCCTATTGTGACATGGTTGCTAGTTGTAATGAGACATTCAAAATATATCAGTAGACTTCTAAATAATCATTATCATTTATTCCACAAATTATCAAATAATGAATTATCAAATAAATGAGTTTTAGCAGAAAAAAGGCAATAAAAAGCTAGAAGAATTATCACTGGGGTGCAGCTCAGGGGTAAAATACTTGTCTAGCATGCATGAATCACTGGGTGCTATCCCCAACATCAGAGGAGGAATGTTGGAAAAAATAGAGCAGAGTTAGGGGGAGTAGGAGTATGCACATAGAAAGTTGTGGAAATTTAGGAAGGAAAGTGCAGGCAAAGAGAACCAAGAACAGCCACTGAAAAGATATCAAGGCACAGAGCAAGCATGAGAGAGAGAGAGTATAAGGTGTGGCCTCACAGACTTTGGCTTTACTCTTGGGGAAAAATAGAAATGCATTACAAGGTTTTGTACAGAGAGGTAGCTTATCTGACTTGTGCTTTACAACAAATCAGTTTAGCTGCTGCTTAAGACTCCAGTGGCCATTAGTGGTGGCTAGGTAGGAAGCTGGAAGACCAATAAGGGAGCACTGTAATTATCCAGGTGAAAGAAGATGGTAGCTGGGATGTGAGTGGAATCAGGAGAAGCAGGGAACAAGAGGCCTGCTTCTGAACATATTTCAAAGTCTACATCCACAGTCTATAGACAAATTTGATCATTAGTTGTGATAGAAAAAGAAAAGTCAGAGATAATACCATGCCTCTGACCTGAGCAATGGGCAGACTGGAATGGCCAATGCCTGAGATGGAGGAAACAGTTTAGAGACAGATGAGGTGGTCAAACTCATCTGACAAGTCAACTTCGAGATTTCTATTAGACATCAAAGAGTCACATTGAGTAAGGAGACTGGCAGAGGAGTTTGCAGTTCATCAACATACAGGTGACATTTAAAGCCCTGGCATTTGATGAAAAAAGGGAGTGAATACAGTTGAAGAAAAGAATCAATGACAAGCCTGTTGGAAGATGAGGAGAAATCAATAAAAATCAATAAATAGAGTCTGAGAAAGAGCTTCTGGTGGAGGAGCAGAAAAACTAAGAGCATGTGGTGCCCTGTAAGCCACATGAAGAAAGAGTCAGCAGAAGCACCCATGACTCTTTCAAAGGGGTTACTTTTAGATAGAAGCAGAAAAATTATTGATAGACAGTACTTGTGAAAGGGAAGACAGCTGATAAATGAAAAAGGGTTAAGTTGTGAGATGGGGTTGAACTGGCAGCAGAAGACTGCCATGGACACAAAGGTCAGGAATGTGGAAGGTTCATCTATGATAACAGAGGTGGGTAGGTCTGGTGGGGGCAGGACCAGGAGGGTGGGTTACCAGTAGTGTCTGAATGTGTGGGACTTCTGCTGACTGCTTCAGCTTTCTAGGTGGGAGAACAGATAATAAGCATCATCAGCCGAGAGTGAAGATGGGGGAAATAGGTGAAAACAGTTATCTAGTCAAATAGGGGAGCCATGGATCAGGGAAACCCATTAGCCCACATAGCACCAAGGTAGAATGACATCTGCATCTCTGGTTATGCAGGGGATCAGTCCAGATGCTGTTTCTAACATTTCACCCCAGCAAGCAGGTATGCAATGGGAAAGAGTCAGACACCAGGACCAGGGTGGTGGTTCTAATAATAATAAAAAAAAAGGAAGATGAATGCAAGGGTAAGGAATCTGAGGTTTATGCAGTGATCTGAGTTTATAACCAATGGAATTCATGTGTGGAAAGAGAAGAACAGAAAGCAAGAAGGTGAGGGAGGTATAGTGAGAACACTGTGGGATCAATGGGTTAGATCCCATGGGGGCTGAAGACATAGAGTCAGAGCATTCAAAAGGAATAGTCTAGAAAGAAGACTGTGATAGTTAGAGAGTAGGATGCAATAAACTGAAGCATAAAAATGTTACATTATTGTTCACAGCATGGCCTAAAGTATGACAACAGGCTGAGTTAGTGTAGAGATCAAAATAATCCACAGAGAGATGCTCAAGAGGCCAAGAAGACAAGTTGTTGTTGGAAAGATCATTCACGTGCACAGTGAAATCACCAGGAATGGAAACTCAACCAGCTGGTGAGACTGACTATAGCCACTAGCTAAAATAGCCCAGGAAGAAGGGATATTGGTAGATGCCTGTGTGAATATGAGGTGCGATGGCAAACAGATGTGAGATTCAAACATGGAGGACTTTAGGGAGGGGACATGAGAAGGTCTGAAAATAACCATGAGGATCAAGAAGTACAGTTCTCTCCCCTGCACACCCTTCAGGCCCTGTTTGCCAGAGTGGCAGAAAAGCAATGTCAGAGAAGAGAGGAGAACCAGGTTTTGTCTGTAGCAGAAAGTGAAGAGAGTAACCAGAAAAGAAATTCCAGAGGGTACAAGGAAGAGTGCCTGGATGAGGGGCAGGGAGAGTTGAGAGGTGCTCTGAGAGTCTGGAGTTCTAGACCAAACTGATGTGATGTGGGGTGTGATGCCTGGTGGACCCCAAGGGGCAAGAACTAGATCTCCCTTTTGCTTTTGTGGATGAAGGTGAGGCAGGCTGAGACCAGGTCACACTCTGGCCATATGGATCACTCTGTTGAACATGTTCAAAAACTCTCCTCTCAGTACAAATTAACTGTAATGCTGGCTCCCAACTCTTTTGCTATCAGGCTTAAGCAACACCAGGGAATAAAGGACAAATGAATCCTCCAACTTTGGCTTATAGAAAATGAAACTCAGCTGGAGTTCAGTCTTCACCGTGCTGCTTTGAGAGACTGAGGAGAGTATTACACACCATTAGTTATCTTCCAATCAAGCTTTCCAAAGTGATGTTGGGGGGGGGGGAGAATTGAGCCTATTTAGATCCTTCCAAAGCGGGGGAGGGGTAGTGAGGAGAAACTCCAAGAAATTCTGCAGTTTTCACTTTTAAGAACTTCAGGCACTAGTGAGTGCAATGTCCTAATATACAGGGCTTGGCTTCATGCTTTACTGAAACTCAGTAGCAGACCTACCACACTGCAACTGACATAAGCAAATATTCCATGATTCAAGTGAAGAGAGTGGCTCAATCAGGGACCTAAATGCGCCCACTCTCCCGCAAAGGTGGTGATTTCACAGCCACCTACCCACCTCTGAAAACAGGCCCAATGCCATTTGGGGAAGGAATGTCACATGCAGTCTACTAAATGCCATTATCACAGTCACCTTTGCCATTTCTTTTAAAAACATTCCTCAGTAAAGCATCAACTAAGGTATCACAATTATTACCAGTTTCAAAAAAAGCAAGTGGGAGTAGCCCACTTAATTAATTATAGACCATGTTTTGTGCAGCCAAAACAGGGGCGTACCACAATTAGTCCAACATAGCCACGGCATCTAGCAGGAGGCTCTCCTCTCCCTCTCTAGGCACTGCAGTCCTTAACTTTGAACCAATGACCAGGAAGGAGACAGAGCCCTCAGTATATCACTCCTTCTACACAGGGATATGACAAGAAATCAGCAAAAAAGACATATATAGCTTGGAGAGCCAGAAAGCCTGATGAATCACCATCACTCAGAGGCCTGCCTAGGCTTTCATGTTAGAGAAGAGCCCTCGGCACAGAGCAGACCAGGTGCTACTCCCAAGAAGCACCTCTTAAAAGGATGGGGCCCAAGGAACACCTTGGCTACTCAAGACATTACTACTTGGTGTTTAAATGAAATCCATACTCCTTTGCTTGCTAGCCAATGAACCTGAGCAGGGGCTGAGCCTGACCTTCCATGCCCTCACCTACAGAATGGAGTTAACAATGCCAAATTTGACCAAGTGCAAGGCTACTATTAGTAGTAATGTGTGAAAGTGCCTGATCCCAAGTGAGCATTCAGGCAGTAACGATCATGGATTATAATACTGCAACACAAAGATGGAAAAAGAAATCTTCCTAAGTGATACTGAGTTAAGAAAAACCTGGTACATCAGGAGACCATGATCTCAACTGGCCCGGACAGTGAAAACTCAAAAGAGCTGTGCTGGAGGTCAGGCCACTGTAGTCTGTCAGGCGTACTGGATGTTCCAAGGAAGGCGAGCAGGTTCTCACCTGCCTCAGGACCCTGTCACCTCCCTTTTGCTTCATGTGCCCCTGCATTTTGCAGATAGGCAGTCTAAATTCTCACCCCCTACTAAGTGCTGGATTGCTTACTGGTGGAATCTGCAGGTAGTGCTGAGAGCTAGCTGATGTGCCAGGGTTCTCTGAAAGTGTTAAGAGATCTGTGTCTGACATGAGCTGCAGTACACTGTTTGACACAAACTTCTTTTGAGTCAGTCACTTACAGACTGAAGAACATACACACAAATGTATGCCAAGAACAAACTCAGGGAAAGCCTCACCACAATTTTTGAAGATGAAAAATGTCAGAAATTAATTTTTATTATAAGGACAGAATATGCTGTTGCTGAGGGGAAAACATTTTTGAGAATCCAAGCAATCACTGACCCTGCTTAGTTTAATTTCTGCAGATGCCTGTTGCTTATCTTTTTGGCCTTATTAGCTTTCCAAAAAGCCTGGGCTTCCTGTACAAGAATAAGAAAATACAATGTTCAAGGACTCTTTGCAAGCCCATCCACAGTAGGCAAGGTCAAACTGTGGGAGCCATCAGGGTCACCAGATGAGAAGTGGGGTTGGCCTAGCTCCATTTCCCATTTGGCTGCTCCTCTTGGTCTTCTTTAACAGCCCCTAGAGTAGCCTGGCCTGGCCCACTTCCTCCTCCCCTTCACCTGACGCATATTCTTCCTTTGACTCTCTCTCACACCTGCACTACCCAGTCACACAGGCTAGCAGACAGAGGGCAGTGTCACCAACAGTGCCACAGGTACCCACTGTCCCACAAGTACCAGAAACACCCCACTCATGCCTGCCCTAAGGTACCTCTTAAGTAGATTCTTAGAATCCTAACTTGACTGTAAAAACACATAATTCTTATTCTTAAAATTTGGGCTTTTGGTTCAAATTCTGGACTAAATGGATATTCACTATAAGAGTCACTTCATTTAGGAAGCCTATTTTCCTATGGAGCTATTTATCCAAAAGAAAATGCCCAAAATCTTTGAAACCTAATCCCTATTCCCCTTCTCAGGATGAAAAATGCCCAAAGAGGATATGAAAGACTTCAATGCAAAACTAGAATTCTCAAAGCATCATATTCAGTAATAAACCCAAGGGTATCGCAATATATACGGGAAAAGAGCCCTGACTTTAGACTTTTCTCATCAAGATCTGGAGACTCATGGGGACAATTGCTACCTATGGGGTGAGAGCATTAAAGTACCATACTTTATGTGAGATGCCTTTTAGGGATCCGACCTCTATAATTATAAGCAGCCATAACTCAGCCCTATTCCAACTGTCTGCCACAGGAATAGCTGGCCAATCAGTCTCCCAAATCCCGCCACAAGGATGGGTCTAGTGATTGGCTCTTAACCCCATTAGAGACCTCTCCACTCGGATACTAGGAAACACCATTACCATCAGGATCACTGTCTTGGGACACCATGAGGGTAAAACTGCTGGCAGCTTTTCCACATCTAAATGAAGAAAGCCTGCCTTCAAGAGGAGAAGTCAGCACCCACAGTGGGAAGGAGAGCTGAGACACAGATAGAAAGGGACTGGATAGGGAGAGGTACAGAGAAAGAAAGATGTGGAGGGAAATGCAACAAGGAAGCAGGAGAACCTTGGTTACTAATTACTTGAGACCCATGATCCAGCAATGCCTGCACATAACCCCCTCCCAGCTTTTAACTAATGCTGGCCAGCCCTGGATTTTTCTCACTTGCAAGTGAAATACCATGACAAATATTCCCTAAGAAATTCCTTTGAAATCTGACCAACCACAGGCAAGGTCAACCAGGGCCTTGAGGAACTCACATTTGAAACTAGGAAACTAGGTAACTAGGACTATGACAGGTGTGGATAGTTACCATTCGTGTTTCCCCCAGCCTGGACTGTACTAAAGTCTATTGCTTTGTCCCAGGTGGCCACTGTGTCTCTCACTGGCACTGGCGGGAGGCAGCCCTTGCTATGTAACTGCAGACTGTCCATGGTTCTGTTTTGCTTCTCATCCTGGTGACTCAGACCTCCGCTTAGTCAAGGTTATCGCAAGACCCAGACCTCTACAAATACAAATTCATCTGCTATCCCTACGGCCCTCTGAAGCATCTGAAGGAATTAACAGAGCTTTACCACCAGTAAACAACAGCTCAGAAGCATCTCCACCCAGCATAGGTCAGAGGGGTCCCAGTCTGTGGTGATTCACCTTCTCTCCCCTTGTCTGCTCCTCTACAACCAGTGTCTCTTAACTCAGCCTGTTCCTTTGATCCCCTCTCTCATTCTTGAAGTCACTGTGAACTTGTAAGCTAATCTGAATATTGCTTTCATGTTTTTTCAGTCTCTCTTTGTGGGTATTTCAATGCCCATGGGAAAAAAAATACAGGATTTATGGTGAACATTCCTTCACAGTAAAATTGTGAAGAAGACAATTTGAGCACAACATAATCTCCTTACCAAAGTTCACCTCAGGGCTGCACCCACTCACACTCAAAAAGAATAAAACAGTTATTTTAGCTCCACTTGTTTGTTTCACTTCCCTGCATACAAATCTGATTCATTCCCTGTTTTTAATAAGATTTTTTTGACATTTATCAGAGAAAGAAATGCAGAAATTATGTAGTACTCTCAATGCACTTCACTCATTCTAATCTTTAGTGAGATTTCACGTCTAATGGAGTTATTTACCTTATTTCTGCAGCTTGTGCTGTTCACTGAACACTGGCTATATAATATAACTTTCCAGGGTTTCTTTTCCTTACATGTTTCTTGGTCTGTTCTTCCCTTTTAGTCCACTATCTTTGGGCTTCAGTAAAATTAATCCCCCAAAATCTTAAATTCTAAAATTCTGCAAATTAGTCAGAATTGAAAAGAAATGACCATGTGCTATAAGAAGAACGAAAGGAAGGCCTCTCAGCCATTTTGAACGGACAGTATACTCACTGTCTAACTGATGGGGAATTTAGGTTTTGACAATCACAGATGACCAGTCTATAGCACTGCAGCCTAGCACATAAACTGCTAAGTGCAGACACCGTGTTTTACTCTGATGACATTGCATCTATTTGTTATACTATTCGCAATCCTAAAAGTATATTTTAGGGTGAAAATAGAAAGGTCAATGTAAATATTTATACAATTTGTGAGCTTAAGAATTAATCACTGAGGAAATACTGATTTTGTCTAGTGTTTAGTCAATTTCTCTCCACTCATCTGAACTGTATTTTTTTTTTACTTCCAAAAGGGAAAAATTCTGTCCAGCTTCTTAAGCTTGTTGTATTAACTAATAATATAAAAAAGATGGCAGATCACTGACCTGGAGACACAAGCTGACAGAGAAGACAAAGGATCAACTATGGATTATCCCAAACCCTAAAGGGCATAAGACCTTGGTGGTAGTTAAAAGCACTTTCCCACCTGAAAATGGCCTTCTTAAGATGGATACGAACTGGCCTCTGTTTCTACTGGCCCCTGAATGCCCAAGAACTGCACTATATAATATAAGGGCCACTGCCCACATGTGGCTATGTCAATTTTAATTAAACTTAACAGAAATGACAATTTCAGTTCCTCAGCAGCCCTTAGCCACATTTCAAGTGCTCAAGAGCTACATGTGATGAGTGGATAACACAGTAGGGAGAATATCTTCATCTCTGTAGATAATTCTATTAATCCATTCTGCCCCAAATGACTATATTATTCTACAGAGCCCACTGATACACATGGGAAGAATTTACCACCTAGACCAGTGGGTAATACAGCCTTGACAAAGTGACCCCACATCATTTTCCCATGAGATGGGAAGAGTGGCAGAATTAGGTGAGGTTTCAGCTACCCATAAGCCTGCAGCCCCAAGATGAAAGTGGGTATCGGAAGAACAAACAGGGACTTATGGGGTCTTTGACCTTATTCTTAAGTGTTTTCAGAGGCAACTAAAATGAGATTCAGCAGAACACAATCATTGTTTTAACATGAAACTGGTTTATACCATGATAACAGATGAATTATAATTTAATGACCAGAGCAAGTCATGTGTCTCTGGCCTCTCAGTGCACACCTGGAGCCTTAAGAGCAGTTAAAAGGCTTCAGGAGTGTCCCACAGGAGGAATGCCTACACAGGAATGGACAACCTGAGGTAAAAGGAAGCTGCCAGCAGAAGCTACCACTGGAAGCTCAAGGACAGAAAGGAGCAGTGGACAGGGGCTGGTGGATACATTCACAGAGGCCAATGCTGCAAGCTTCCTGAAGGAAGTAGCAAGCTCAGTAGTACAAAATTGTTTCATTATTCAAGCATCTTGCATGCAATGAGAAATACTCAGCATGGATCACAATAAAAGAGCAAATGTAGCAATAATTTGCACAGGATATTTAGAGTTGAGGGCTTTCTATTTGTTAAAATATGCTATGCTTAGACACTGATGGACATACTGCTGTTGACAGCACTAGCTGTGGGAAGAACTTTTTAGTTGACTAAGAAGCAAAACATTAACTTGGTCTCAGGATGGCTTAAGCCAAGTGAAATGAGCCACACTCAAAAGGCAATCTGGACCCTTCAGGCTGCTGGCAGTTTTTGATGTTAAAGTTATATTATTTTAAGAGAATATTATTATTACTGGAAAATCACCAGCATCCATTACTGTTCAGAATTTCAACCATTTATTATCCATTATGTATCCATTATTGCTCTACAGTCCCACTGTCATATGTTATTAGTATAATGGTCTCATAATGGGGTCTGATTCTTTGACACTGTTAAAATTCTGCCATGATTCACTATGTCAATATTTCAGAGGAGAAAGCATTATATACAATGAAATAATGCCTAATTTGCAATGTTCAAATATATAATTCTTAGCTATGCTTATAATAAGCATGTTGTTTATTAAAGGTATATTAGAAGCACAGAAACACCAATTAACTCAGCTTCCTATATGGCTTATAAATAGCTACCCTCTTGTGATATTGAAGACATCTAGTTCATGTCAAGGTTAATGCCAAGGGCTAAAGCCATTTGCTTTGCATAAAGAATGAGTAATATATAATCCTTAATAAATAGTAACTTACTGCCAGCAGCCAACCTCTCAGTACACTTTCATATACAACTCACATTCATTCATTCATTTTGCAAATGTGCTTTGAGCACCCGTGAAATACTGCACCCTGTTCAATAGATACTGGAGACCAAGACTACTCGGGGAATTCCACCAGCTCACATTCTATAAAGAAGCAAAGCAAATACAGAATCTAATGTGAGATTACTACAAGCACAATGACAAAAATCAAATTAGTAAGATAGTGAATTGCTTTAGAAAGGAGCAAAAAAATATTTCCCATTTCAACAAGAAGAAACTCAGTCATGGATAGAGTGGTAGATGGCCATGGGAATATCATCAATTTGACCCCAAGTTTCCTCTGTTTTCCCAGTGAATGGGAAGCAAGGAAATGAGAAATAGAAGGCTGTGAGGAGAAAGGCTACATCAACTGGTCTTTCTGGAAAATGAGAATGTGAATTGATTAGGAAAATGGAGAACAATAACAAGAGTGGACGTGATCTCTTTGGTATTTGTGAAGATAAACGTAAAGATAACTTGGAATGACTCTTTACTTTTCTCCAGCTACAGCACTGAATTTGGGCTTATTCATAAATCTGTAAACATGTAACAACATGAGGGTGGGCAAAAATAACAATCCTAGTGAAGTGAAGGACTGCAGAGAGGCACACAAAGCAGAATGCAGAGACATCCCCTTGGAAAGAGGAAAGACACATTCCTGTTTCGTAACACTGTGCTTCCTAAGACAATAGCATCTGCTTCAGGGCAGATTCTTTATCCAGTGCCTTTCAATCAGCCTACAGACCTACTGACTCTGAAGGGTCCTACTTATCGGCACACAGCTTGTATCTACAAAAATGGTATATGTTTGCTTCAGTCTTCACTGTCCATTCCCAAGCCCGCATCCATATAAAATGGAGTCCACTTCCATATATTAATGAACACATATTTACTGAACCCACACAGCAAGACTCTGCTGAAAGAACATGAAAAAGAAATACTTCTACTTCTCTGCTTCTATCATTCAATATTCCACCACCTATAAGTCCTGTGTTATAGTTCAGTGGCCTGAAATCATGATGCACCTTACAATCAAAGTTTTGAAGAAATTTGCCAATTGCTAACTATAAAACTCAATTATGAAACAGGCATCACTGCCCACAGGGGTGTTTATGTAGCTAATTCTCCAAGAAGGGATTCTGACATCTTCAAAAGCAGTAGAGAGACCATGACCCAAAAACATAGTTAAGAATGCATGAAGAATCGCCACCAACTTAAAAGAGAAATTGTTAAAACCAAGTCAAGAGTCATTGGTCAAATCTTGATATTTTTCTATTTTTCTCCAAATTTTATGGTTGTCCCAAACCGTGATAAAGTGTGGAGTAAGACAGGCTGGAGAAGTAAATCAGAATCAGATTATACAGGATTTAGTAGGGCACATTAAAGAGTCCTTATTCACTAAAAGCAACGAGAAGATGCCAATGGGCACAGGAAAAGAAGTCATGTGATCCAGGCCATGTCTAAGATTACTTTGGTATCCTATTGTGGCAAGGATTGATAAGGTCTTAACTGAACCCCCCTAGAAGGAACTTTGGTGGTCCAGTTGACAGACACTTTTGGCTTTCATTAGTGGGGCAGGCAAGAGATGGACAGAGTAAAAAGGAAGTTGAATGTTATCTCGAGTTAGAAGCATTACAGCACAGTTACTAAATGGAAGTTCTGAGATGAGCGGATGTTAAAAATTAATCCCAGGTCTCTAGTTTTAGCAACATGGTAGGTAAGTCTGCCATTTACTAAACCAAAGATGCCTAAAGAAGAAAAAGGTTTGGGTATGTGCAGTGAGGATTTTAGTTCAGGACATATTAACAAGAAACATAAAAAATATGCCATGTCACAGTGACCTACGATTTGACCCTGGAGCTTTGGGGGGAGGGCATGGAGACACATACAGATCTGAAAGTTATTTGCAAATATAAGATACTGAAAACCAAGGAAATGGATGGATAGGTTCACTCAGGGAGAGAGAATTAATTAAAATTCTCAGCTCAGGCACAAATTAAAATCACTGACAGAGTTTTTACAAAATGCTCACACTTGCTGGGCAATTTAACTCTCCAATTAGGCTTGAGATCTACCAGTATAGAAAGAAAAAATAAAGGTCCAAGACTACGGTCTTGGGCAGTGCCAGCATATAAAGGTTAAGTAGGAGAGAAACACAATTGCACAGAACCTACAACAATAATTACCACCAATGAAAAAGAACAGGTAGGAAAACTCTGATGGAAGGTGCACAGCTGACCCCTCCTGTATCATCACTTCAAGAATACAAAGAGTGCCCATCAGCCTGCAGCCCTCTGACATAAACCCTCCCACTGGAAACAAAATCAGGAGCATTCATTTCAAGTTTGTTAGTAAAATTTGTTTTCTTACAACAGCCTTGTAGGTAGGAAAGCTCACCAGAGAACCATCCAGATCCTCATATCTGCTGAACCGTTCATGCCTGACTCACTGGAGGGCAGTGGACACCTACTACCCTTCTTGGTATATGTGGAGAAAGGTATTAAAAGCCAGGGCAGAAGTCAGCCAGACAGACTCCTTCTCTAGTAGCAAACAGGTACCTCCTTTTCCTGTTTGAAGACAGGTGTTTTCACCTTCAGTTCCAGACAGACAAGGTGGAGATTCAGATTATCTGAGGTGAGGCAGGAATTCTGCATTTCTAACAAGCCCCCAGGGATGTAGGTGCCATATTCTGCTTGTCTTGAAGAGGAAGACTCTAGAAAGAACGCAATTGTAGGAGACTCTTGGAATATCACACCCAATTTTTGAATGAACACTCAGCAGCCAACATGCCTGCCCTATAGCCTGGGTGTGTAGCCCTGCCTCCATACTGTAAGCTGTGCCTATTGCACGCATGTGCCTGTCCTACCGCTCACACCAAGTATCCGTCCTTTAGAGCTGTTGTCTTACCCAGACTGTGCCTCCAGACTCTACTTTGATTCTCCCCCCCCATATTTGGTTTAAGAACCCTGAGATGTGGATCCATCCTCTGAGTTTATAGGATCTGCACATCCCTTCTTTTTCTAACATGGGAGGTGGGGAAAGATAGTTCTGTGAAGGTGGCCCGGTACCAACTATTTCCATGCCAAAAGTTTGTTCTGCCAAAGCAACAAGGATACATATATTCTCATGGGATTCCAGGGTTGGAGGTGCTAGGAGTGAGCCTGCAAGTAGTGGTAATAGAAAAAGAAGATGTGTAGCAATTGCTTCAGTCAGGAACCCTCCTTCTTTGTCCCTCAGTGGCACCCTCATGGCTCCTACAGTCATAGCCATGCACCTTCCCAGTATTTCTCTGATAACATGATGAAATTAAGATACTGTACAGATCTCTTATTTGAGATGCTGCTTTCCATTAAAAGAAAAAAATGCATACAGGTATATATGTATATATCTACACATACTATACATGCATACACACATACACACACAAAAAACCAGATTAAATCTGAAATCTCCTTTGTCTCTCTGCATGATAGTAAATAAAAGCATTTGGTATTTGGAAATGCAAATAAAACAAGGCATGTTATACACTTTTTCTAAGAGGAAAAAATGCTGTTCTTGAGAAGCCAGCTGCCCGCCACCACACCCCCACTCACCAGCATCTCCGCTCACAAGCCCTGCTCTGTTTGCAATGACTTTTACAGCACTTGAGAGTTTGTGCTCTATACTACCATATCGAACTGGGCTTCTCTCCTACTCAAAAGGCAGATTGTAAGGGCAGGTTCTGAGTCTTAATCCCATCCCCTGAAACAATCTTCTAACTTAGAAGTGCTCAATAAACAAAAGCTGATAATTACACAATGGATCTCATCTATCCTATTGTTTATTGAATTATGTTAAATTTATCTAAAACAACTGTATTAGGGAGAATCATGGGCTCCCAAAGATGCCCACATCCTAATTCCTGGAACTGTGAACTGTTACTTTGAAAGGCAAGAGGAATTCTGCAGCTGTGAGTAAATGAATAATGTCCCATGATAGAGTATTCTGGATTACCCAGTTGGCCCAGAGAAATTACAGCAGTCCCTGTAAGAGGAAGGTTTGAAGGTGCCTAAGCATCTTGTTGGATATGAAGAAGCGAGTCATGAGCCCAGGATTAAAGCAGCCTCTAGAAGCTAGAAAGGGCAAGGGAGTGGATTCTTCTCCAGAGCTTCCAGAACAATCTGGCCTTCATGACACCTTGATTTTAGCCCAGTGTGACTTCTGACCCAGATAAATGTATGATATATCTAAGTTGCTAAAAGATGGTAAATTTATTTGTTATAGATGCAACAGGAACATAATACAGCTAGCTATATCCTGGAAATAAATTAACCTAATGTCATCTACTCCCTTTTCAATGAATAATCTCCTTACCTTGAGTCTATCACCCATTCTTACATTACAAGAAATGATCATGATTTTGGAACAACAGGGAAAACATGTTCACCATCTTGCCTAGCCAGTCTATCCTGGGGTGTTTCTGTTCACATATTTACTTTTGGAAGATATTCTTTCTGTGGTAAAAATGCAGTTGCCTATAAAGCAGGATGTGAGAAAAAAAGATGATGTTCAGCATAATTAGCTAAGGGTCAGTATTAGTAACAGCATGTCTAGCTGGTCAGAACAGTGTGCTTCTCCTGTTCAGGAAACAGCACAGAGTATGGAGTACATCTCTAAAGCTAAGATAAAGTCCACAAACTCCTTTTGCTTTGAAAGAATAGAGGAAGCCCACACTGCATCTTCTAATTGAAGGTCTGGGAGATAAAAGAATTCATTATCACAACAGGTCAGGGTTCCCATACTTACTGAACAAATATCAGCTTTGGATGAAATAACAAAAGTACAGAGAATGGAGAGTCTGTTTTATTAACTTTAGAACTGTTCGTGTAAAAAGAGGTCCTTGCTCAAAGGACCAATAATCCTTAATGCACACATATAATCCAGTATTTGCACATACATGCATGTGCATTTTGCAGCTAAGCAATCTGTAGAAGATCGCAGACACTCAAAAAAAAATACATCCTCTTAAAAGGAGGTTAAGAAAAACCAGTGCTGTAACACCATCATCTTTAAGAAGTTTCTACAAAGTGTTCTGCATAGAAAACTGTGAACAGTTCTATTTCTATTCTATATAGCTCATGACTACTTTGATGCCTCAAGCCAAATAATCACATGCCAGGCTCTCATTAGATCTGCAGGTCAGGTTGGTAAGGTGGGAGCAGGCTGAGCGGGGCAAGCAGCTCCAGAATAGACTCTCGGATTCATCATCACAACAGTCCTGCACTCTGTGCTGACAGGCCTGTGATTCTGTTCCAGAGAGACTAACACAAATGGGAATGTTGAGTCTCTATTTACAATTCTTGGGAAATGCAATTCTCGTGGCAGGTAGACCACTGTATGAGAGATTATGTATCATTCAGGAAGCTCAGCTGCATTCACACATTATTAAAATAAAAGATGATGGTGTTTCAACACTAACTGTCCTTAACCCTTCTCTTAGGAACATGTATTTCTTTGAGTGAGTGAGGACTGCTACAGATTACTCTGCTGCACAATGTATATATCTGTTCACAAAACCAAGTGAATGCATGGTTATCAATAGATACTAGGAAAAATGTATTTCTTTCATATTTAGAGGCCATTGATTACAAGATAGGCTTCCTCTCCTAAACCTCTTTATAACGGAGATCTAAAATTTACCTAAAACTAGAATGAAAATTTAATAGAGATGTGGTTTGGTTGGGGAGAAAAAGTATATTATGACACGTAAAAATGATTTAGAATTAAAATTTGAGGGTCATTCATTGCTTTACATATTGTCTCTGGCTGCTTCTGTGATAAATAGCAGAGGTAACCAGTTGCTGCAGAGATCATGTGATCACAAGCCTGAAACAGTTACTATCTGGACCTCTATTTGAAAGGTGCTGTCTAAGGCTGCAGAATCAGGCCACCTGGTTCCCATCTGGCTCTACTGCTTATATGTAACATGGCCTTGTTATTTAGACCCTCTGTACCTGTTTTCTTGCCTTTATCTTCCTTACATGGTCATTGCTACGATTATGAGATCAGGGAAATGCACAGCACATAAACAGTATTTTAGGATACCCTCCTGCATTGGCCATCATTAGTAATACTGCTGTTGACACTTGTCATAACTGTAATTTCACTAAAGGACTTCTACCAGTTAGTGGGCTCTACCTGCCTCAACTCTACTGGAAATTACGTTCAGCACTAATTTATAATTTGACCCACTTTAAAACTTATCTTTTCATTAATTACTCTCAATACTTTGGAAAAATGTCCCAGTCCCTTTCTCAAATGAAAACAGTCATCAATCATTGTGACAAAATAATGGCCATTGATTATAAGTTAGCAAAAAGTACAGTTATTTTAAATTTTAATATCTTGTCCTATCCTCATATTTCAAAACCCATTTGCAAAAATGTATCCCAGTTAGAAATTGTGGTGAGATGATCTAATCCAGAGCCTGCTCCCTTCTTGACAGATAAGTTAAATGAAGACTCATAGGGGTCAACTGACTTCTTGAAGCACAGGCAATTCTTAATTAAAGTGAACATTTATTGACTTGTATTTAGACTTTTTCTTGGCACTAATCCACGTGTGGTTTTTTTTTCCCCCTCCAAACAAAAGCTTTTCAACTTACTGGTGTGACCTAAAATCTAAAATAATTTCTAGGCATGTAAGTGGACATCTTACCATGACAATCTGTCTTGGTCATTATTCCCTCATTTCATTTAGAAACGTCACAAATACATCCAGTTAATGCATTAAATATGAAAAGACTTGTTGAAGAGACTCAATTTATTAATGATTCAGTAGAACTTCCTAAAGCATCTATTTGGTATTCATTTATAATTCATTTCACAGCTTAGCTTCAGTTCCCACAGGGCAAATATTTATCAAATATTACTCTGTTTTAAGTCTTCCCTGCACATTTTCTGTGGAATACTTTCCCAAAAAATAATGGCTAAACTTCCTAAAAGCATCAATCTATCCATCTATTGTAATTTAATGTGCATTTCCTGAAAGGATGACAGTAATGGTTTTTCAGATATAACAAAGTGCACTGTACAGCCAAAGAATAATTGTTAAACATAATAGCTTGCTATAAATTGAACGAGATGCACTGAGCACATCATAAATATTTATTGGAGAGTAACCACAATAATTAATAAACAGTAATCAACACAAGAGGAAAATGGCATCTTAGTACCCAGTCTAGTAATAGCAAAAACAAAACCAAAACAAAAAATAAAAAATAAAGAAAAAAGAAAACCTTCACAAACTATTTCCCAGTGAACCATCTATGACTAAATGGATGTGATTAGTTTGAAAAATGGACTATATGATCTGACTAGTAAAGTGGATTTAGGAAAACAAGAGAGTAGAATATCTTGAATCAGGCTGCCCACTATCCCCTTCCTGAAGCATTGCCAGTTTATGATTTCTAATTCCAAGAACTAACCATAGTTACAGGGTAACTGCTGAAATGTAAAGAACACTGACCTTGGAGTCAGATGTATATAATGTTGGTCAAATAACATAAGTTCTCCATGTTAAGTGTACAGCAGAAATAACATCCTCCTAAAAAAGCTGCCACGAAGAAGATGTGATAAATAACATACCCAGTCAAGTGACTGTAACAAAGTACACATTCAACAATGGGGTGCTTGGCTCTAATATCACTGCATATTTACTATTCTGCATGTGCTATATTACTATATCTATTGTTGCAAGCACTGAACAAGCTGCTTCATCTCACTTTTCCTGGCCAGGAAATTACTAGTGGCACATATAAAAATAATAATCCATATATCTGGACCTAAATAACTCAAGACATTATAGGATAGCTAAAAATAAATAAAATAATTTAAAATAAATAACAGGGGTTGCTGAAGATATGGAGAGACTGGAACCCTAATAAATTTCCTACAAGAATATAAAATAGTACAGCCACTTCAGAAAACATTGTGGGAGTTTTTGGAATGTCAAACACATAGCCACCCCATGATTCAGCAGTTCTAATCCTAAGTATATTCCCAAGAGAAATGAAAGCATATGTCCATGAATGTTCATAGCAGCATTTTTCAAGATAGCAAAAAGTGGAAATAACACAAATGTCTATCAACTGATGAGCAGATAAACAAAATGTGGAACAGCTATACAACAGAATATTATTTGGAAATAAAATGGAATGAACTTCAAATATATGCTCCAACATGGATCAACCTTGAAAACATTACATCAAAGGGGGAAAAAGACATCACAAAATGTCACATATTATAGGATTCTATTTATATGAAATACCCAAGACAGGCAAATCCACAGACAGAGAGTATATCTATGATTACCAGGGGCTTTGGCTGGAGAAGGGAAGGTAGAAAGAGCTAAGGAGTGCAAAGCTTCAATTTGGGGTGATGAAAATGTTCTAAACTTAGTGGTGATTGTTGTGTAGCTTTGTCAATATAATCAACCATAAAATTTTATGACATGTGAACTCCACCTCAAAAAAAGCTGTTATAAAAATCAAACTAACAAAGCACATAAGGGCAGGTACATACTTGGGGAGCAGCAGCAAAGAACGAAGTCAGTCTTGGGTGCACTGGCTGGGCTCAGTGACGGAATGCCAGGAATGAACAGGTCCCTCCAGACAGGACAGGCAGGGTGAGTTTGGGCACAGATGAAAATGCATGTTAAGATCATGGGTAGTCTGGGTAGTCTCTACTCTCTATCCCACACATCTGCTCGTCCTCTCTAATGGGAGTTATTTACCACAAATTTAGAACATAAGAGTAAGGAGTAGGAAGGTTACAAGCTCTAGAGATGAAAATCTCTGTTTGAAAGCAAGGGTTTAAAACCCTGTTCCCCTAATATAGCAACATGGGACCTAGGACCAAAGAATTGGCCTCTCTGGGCTTCAGTTTCTTCATCTTTAAAATGGGTTTAACTACAGGACCTTCTCTCACATGTTAGTGTTAAGGGCACATCAATGCATACAGAAAACACTGTCAGAACAGTGTCTTACACAGATGAAGAGCCACTGTCATGATTACTGCTGTTCCTGGTATGGTTCTTGTTGTTATGACAAGCTGACTCCTCATAGTCAAACACAGGAGTGTGGCACCACAACAGAGGTTCATGCCCACATTCCCCAGGGGAATGCCAGTCAAACCCCTGACTTCACATATGAGCTTGGGGTGATTCCCTGCCTGTCAGCTGATAGAAATACTTCCTTGAGGCCCCTTCAGTACCACATCCTGGAGAGCAGCACAGGGTATCCACACACACGACGTATTCACACTGAGCATAGAACTTACCACTGAAGCACCTGTGGAGTCAGGAATAGTCTCAGGCTTCTCATGTGTGACACTTACCGTATTTTCATAACACACCTATGGATTGTGTATTATTAACTCATCATACTACAGATAAGGAAAGCTGAAATAAGATGAGTGACTCTACCAAGTTAATCACATAGCTAAGAGTCAGAGCTAGGAGTCAAATCTAGATCTGCCCTATCCAGGACATTTTCCAGTCTGTTGTATTGAATTAGATTTCCAAAGAAAGAGTAATTAGGAAAGGGATTAAGAAGGAGGGAAGAATGCTTTATGACTTATACCCTCAGTTTAACTACTTTCAAATAACAGAATGCCAAAGTACGTTTTTGGTGCATCTGCTTCTTCACTTACTCACTCCTCCATTCATCCTCACAAATACTAAGCATCTATTAGGTGCCAGGAATAAAAATAGTCTTTGAAGGATATTGATTTTAGAAAATTACAGAATGATATAATCAGCATATTAATTGAGGAACAGAGCATTATGTTGGGCAAAAAGAAGATCAGAAAGTGTTAAACACTTTCTCAACTAGCAAAGAAAGTCACATTCACTACCTCCAATCTCTTTATACAAGAATTCAGAGGAAAACCCTGAGGCTCACCTTCAAAGCCCTGTTTCCTTAAAGAGCACTAATGGTTGGGATTTTAAACCACCACCTGCCTCTTCTCTATATCCCCAAGATGGCCAGGCCATAAGCAGCTTGCCCTCTACCTCATGAAGCAAGACAAGTGTTTACCCAAGTGTAGGACTGACTGCAGGAGAGTGAGGGAGATGGACAGAGGACAGACCATGGCAAAATGTGCAGAAATGGGCTGCAATATGATGGTCGTGTGCCTGGCTTCAAACACTCCACAAGTCCCAAGACACTGGTGGCCATTGCAAGGTTGATTCCAGCAGACTGAAATCTAGGTGGAAAAAATTCACTTCACATTTTTTAAAGGTATCCCTTCAAAGGATAGAGTGCCACCTGCATAAATGTGTCTTAATTTAGCCCTAAAGACCTAAAAGAACTTTCCATTTTTTCCCCACAACCAAAGAGATAGCTATTAAGGTTCTGATACTTTGAGGTAGGAGATACCTTTCAACTCTTTTTCCTCCAATAAAGAACAAAGCAATTACCATGAAGAAAAAGAATAAGGAAAAGACACATGAATCTTTCTTTGGAAGGAACAGCTAAATGAGTAGAGATTTTAAAAGAGCAATGAATGCTAAGTTGGTATATACGAACTATAAGAAATTCACTTTAAGAGTTGAAGTTTTTCAAGTGATACTTAAAAGTGATAGGTTAACCCAATAGTGATAGGTTCACATAATAAACTGATGACAAGTTGTCAACTGGATACTAGAGTGTATATCTTATGAATATTATGAATAACAAGGAAATTGTCAATTAAACATCATGGTAAGATTTAATGTACTATTAAAATTGAGCTTTTCCTAAAAAGGCAAAAATGTTTATTTTTTTAAGAGAGAGAGGGACAGTGAGAGAGAGAGAGAGAATCAACTTTTATTAGTTTTTCATATGGTTTTCATTGCTCCAACACTGTTGTGTATGTGGTACTGGGGTTAGAACTCGCATCCTCACGCATGCCAGGCAAGCACTGTAACTGCTGGGCCACTGATCCAGCTCTCGCAATAATGTTTAAATAAAAGTTAATGACAAAATATGACTGAATTTACAAGGCAATTATTTTATCCAAAGTTATTCCCACAGTAAGTGCCATAAAAATAAACAATAAAAAACACAAGTTTACAATAACTTTAAGAAATATGCTTAACTCTAAATTTAAAATATTAGTAAGGTATTATGGAAGAAAATGTGTCTATGATTCCTGAATACTTATTATTTTCACTTGTTAGAAGAATGACGTGTACTGCCTGTATGCAGTACTGATCATCCATAGCCAAGCCAGACACTCATCTCTAAAGACAAAGAAAAGCAAACAAAGACAACTGTTTCAAAAGAATTTGAAGAAAAGTTTGGTAATGGTAACAAAAAGCAGCTAAAAATTTAAAAAAGGAAAAATTGACCATGAAAGTCTAAACAGCAAATTCAAAAAGAAATGTACTAGAATCCCTCTTCAAGTCAATCAAGTCTTATCTACAGATTCCTTACTTCAGTTCAGACAAGCTGGACATACATCTGTCCTCTCACAAACATGGGACTATTTTCCTTCTGCAGCCAGCCTCATGCACTTTATACTGTCTCCTGTTTTGGGGTTCTATTTGTCTGAGTCACATCTTGGCCACCATCATTCTTCAAGGTCAGATCCAAATGGATATTTTTCCCCAGAAATCAGGTGAATTGTTTTTGCACAGCTAAAGATCTAGTCAAGAGCATCAAGAGAGAACCTACAGAATGGGAGAAAATTTTTGCCTGCTACACCTCAGACAGAGGGCTAATATCCAGAATTTACAGGGAACTAAAGAAACTAAAATCCAAACTTGCAAAAAATCCAATTGATAAATGGGCTAAAGAACTTAATAGAAACTTCTCTCCAGTGGAAGTTCAGAAAGCCCACAAATATATGAGAAAATGCTCTACATCATTAGCTATAAGGGAAATGCAAATCAAAACTTCAATAAGATACCACCTCACTCCTGTTAGAGTGCCAAAAATGAAAAATACAAACAACGACAGATGCTGGAGGGGCTATGGGAAAAGAGGAACACTACTATACTGCTGGTGGGACCGCAAACTGGTTCAGCCACTATGGAAAGCTGTATGGAGAATCCTCAAAAACTTTAGGATGGAACCACCCTATGACCCAGCTATCCCACTCCTGGGTATTTTCCCAAAAGAGTTAGAATCAGCATATTATAGTGCTGTGGCTTCATCAATGTTTTTAGCAGCTCAATTTACTATAGCTAGATTATGGAACCAACCCAGATGCCCCTCAATTGACAAGTGGATACAAAAGCTTTGGTACATATATACCATGGAATACTACTCGGCCATTAGGGAGGACGATATGATGTCTTTTCAAATCAAAAGGATGGAGATGGATAGAATTATGCTTAGTGAAGTCTCCCAATTTCAGAGACTCAAGGGCCGAATGGTTTCTCTCATCTGTTGATGCTAGCATATATGGGGAAGCATTAGGGCTGACTGCTAACCTAACAAAACTGCAAATTGAATGACTTTCACAGCATTAGGGGGATGGCTCTATAGTATACTTGGAGGTGTAGGGAGGGGGAGGGGCTGGGGGGAGGGTATATGAAGAACTCATAGGAGTGTGGAGATTGGGAAGATGGGGAAACCATCCCAGAAGCCGATGTCATTCCTCCAGGAACTACCCATTTAACGCATGAGTTCTTCTGGGGGAAACTGCAATAGGTAAAATCCAAGATGGTCATCCATGATCTGGCTTTTCCCCTTGATAACAAAGTTTATATCCATTGATTGCTAATGTTTTGATAATGTTTCCCCCTCAACTGTATTTCTATATTCTTCTAATAAAAAAAAAAGAAATCAGATGAATTAAAACATCGAGGAAGAAAAAGGGAAGGCAGGATAGTGGAAACAAAAGAAATATGGAAAAATTACCAAGATAAAATCATAATAATATAAAACATGTACCTTTACTCTTTGGTCATCAACATCTATAATTGTGGCAACACGAATTAAACGGGGGTTTCGTTTATCCACAACTTCAAGTTTCATATCTGGTAGAAAACCATGAGGCAACCTCTGAAACAACAAGGGCAATGAGTCATGCAAAATTAAGCAACTCAGATTTTCTTTAATTATCTTCTAAAATACGATTCCTTCAGTTTTAACATCCAGATCTTTAACATAACTAGAATTCAATTTCAAGAGTACATAAAATTTTATGCATAATTTATCCAGTTCAAAAAAACCTGTGAGAGAAGCTAGAATTTTTGGCCACTTTAAAGATAACTAAAAAGACAAAGATAGATTAAATTATAAATTCACTAATGATATTTTCTAAATTAGTGCATTATAGTTACATGTAATATTTGGGTTCATTTGACATAATTATACAAGGGTGGAATGTAATTTGCTCCAATTCAGTCCCCAGCACTTCTCCTTACCCTCCCTTCATCACATCTGCTGTTCTCTTTCCTGTACTGGTCTTCCTTCCATTTATTTATAGTTTGCTTTATTTTAATTAATGTTTTATAGATACACATAAAAGTAAGACTCAGTGTGTTATATTCATTTATGTACCTAGAAAAGTTTGTTCAGTTTTATTCCACTGTTCCTCCCACAACTTCAAGCCCGTTCCTCTCTATTGTACTGATCTTCCTTCTAGTTTAATGTGATGCATCCCACCAACCCACCCACCATTTCCCCCTGATTTTGCTCCAGTTTCCACATATGAGAAAAAACATTCAACCCTTGACTGAGTCTGGCTTACTTCATTTAGCATGACGTTCTCCAGTTCCATCCATTTACCAGCAAATGACATATTTCTTCTTTTTAAATTCTTTTTTGTTGAACAAAAATCCATTGTGTATATATATATATATACATTTTCTTTATCCATTCATCTGTAGGTGGACATCTGGGCTGGTTCCTTACATTGGCTATTGTGAACTGTGCTATATTTGTATCACTATAGTAGGCTGATTTTAGTTCTTTCAGATAAATACCAAGGAGTAGGATGGCTGGGTCATACAGCGGTGGTGATTCCATTCCTATTCTTTTGAGGAATCTCCATACTGCTTTCCATAGTGGTTGTACTAACTTGTAGTTTCAACAATATATGAGTGTACCTTTTCCCCACATCCTTTCCAGTTTTATTATTACCCATATTCTTGAAAATTGCCATTCTGACTGGAGATGAGGTCTCAATGTTTTGATTTGCATTTCCTTGATTGCTAGAGATGACACATTTTTTTCATATATTTGTGGTCATTTGTATTATTTTTAAAAAGTGTCCGTAGGGGCTGGAGTGGTGGCTCAGCAGTTACAGCAGTTGCCTGGCATGCGCAAGGACACAGGTTCGTGCATATACATACACAACAAAGTGTTGGAGTAACGAAAACCACATGAAAAACTAAATAAAATTGATTCTCTCTTTCTCTCCCTCTCTCACTGTCCCTCTCTCTTTAAAAAAACTGTGTCTGTTGAGTTCTTTTGGCCACTTATTAGGGATTTTATCAGTTTAAATATCAGCTTTTTCTTTTCTGGAATACTAGAAGATAAACATTACTCTTTATAAATCTGAACTTTAAAATATGCTTTGATAACAGCTATATAATTTCTACTGTTAAATCTTTTTAAAAATCATACCATGATGTAATTTAAAGTCATATCTATACTTTTGTCACTTCACCTAGTAACATTAGAGAGTTGAGTGTGACTGCACACTGGTACAGCCACTCTGGAAAGCAGTGTGAAGACTCCTTAAAAAATTAGGGATGGAACCACCATATGATCCGTTATCTCACTCCTGGGTATTTTTCCAGAAGAGCAAGAATCAGCATAATACAGAGACACAGCTACATTAATATTTACAGCAGCTCAATTTACAATAACTAAATTACAGAATCAATCCACATGTCCCTCACTGGATGAATGGATGCCAAAACTGTGGAATATACATGAAATGTATATACTGAGCTATTATTAGAACAATATCATAGCTTTTGCAGGTAAATGGATGGAAATAGAAAAAATTATGCTGAGCGAAAGAAGCCAAAACCAGGGACTTAAGGATCCCTCATTTGCATAAGCTAGAGTAAAACCAAGAATAGGGTGAAAATTAGACAAGTTTATTTACTAGACAAATGAAATTCAAAGTATCACATAATCTGGTGGAACCATAACTAAGGGGTGGGGAAGATGGGGGAGGTAGTTAGGGAGGGAAAAGGGGATTATCAATTCTTTTTTGTTGTTATTGTTAAAGAGAGAGGGACAGTGAGAGGGAGAGAGAAGGAAAGAGGGAGGGGGGGAGGGAGGGAGGGAGAGGGAGAGAGAGAGAGAGAGAGAGAAATATTTTTATTTAGTTTTTCATGTGGCTTTCATTGCTCCGAGACTTTGTTATGTATGTGGTGCTGGGGTTTGAACTCACATACTTGCACATGCTGGGCAAGAGCTGTAACCACCAAGCCACTGCTCCAACCACGGGGATTACCAATTCTGTGCGGTACACTTGACTCCCCTAAGAAGTCAAACAATACACAAGCAAGAATTTAAGTATTGAAAATTAAAAAATTAATATATATGTATATGGACATCGGAGAAAAGAGAGCAGGGAATGGGCAAAGGTGGGGAGATACTGGATAAGGATTAAGGATCAGGCTCAAGTTACATGATCATTACATATGCATATTTTAATGTATAGCAATGAATCCTTTCAATATGTAAGAACATGCTGAACTAACAAAAAAATAAAAAGAAAAACAGTTTAACTGAGTTGAAGTTACTTTAAAGTCTCAAAATGCTAGAAACCTAGAGTCCATAATGACAGACACATGAACAATGAAGAAAACAGATGGAGAAAGACACTGGACATACCTAATCATTCAAACTAAGAAAATACAGCTATCAAAAGTCAAAGTCACAAGACAAATCTGACAGTTTTTAGAGACTGGCAGAAAGTTTCCTTTTGAATGCTCTTTCACATAGAAGTGTTGGACTGACTGAAATTGAATGAAAGTATATTGAATTCCTCAAGTTTAGAAATGGCAATAGATAACTAAGTAATAAATAGGAAGTCTTTCTCCAATATCAGCTATCTTTCTTGCCAGTTTTTATGGAAGCATATTTTCTTTCTAAAATGCATTATTACATCTACTAAATGGAGTATGATGAGTATAATCAGGTCTCTGATTTCTGCAAATCTTTTTGTTCTCCCCAAGGTCACTGTTCCAAACAACAAACTGGATTGTTTAGCATTATAGATGCCAAAAATATATTCTTGAGCAGAATCTACAAAACCCTATGACACAGCCTAGAAGTGACCATTTCAGTAAAATATTTTCCTCATTTTATTTTTTTATAGTTTTCCTACTCAAAAGAAAGGTTTGGGGGATGCTGGAGCAGTGGCTCAGCAATTACAGCACTTGTTTGGCATGCATGACTACCTGGGTTCAAACCCCAGCACCAAATACACAACTAAGTGGAGGGGGGAAAAACAGATGAAAAAAAATAAATAAAATTGATTCTGTCTCTCTCTAACACACACACACACATACACACACACTCTTTCTCTCTCTTTAAAACAAAACAAAAGTTTGAAAGAGGGCAAAAGAGAAAGACTATTATTAGCTGGGTATTTTTGCTTTTCTGAAATTCATAAAACCTTCTGAAGCGCCTTAGCTACAGCCTCCATAATATTATATCTCCACCCCCAAATAGACCATTACAACCAATACTTTAAAAAAAAATAAAAGAATGTTTCATTTCAAATGCATTTTAATCCCTCAAAAACTTCAGTAAACGAAATCATATGAATAAATTCCAATACCTAAACTTCTGATTAAGACAAGGCGAGGAGCCTGAAGCCCACAATTAAAATTGGAAGGGAACAGTTTGAAAACCAGCTGTTTAGAACATAAATATTTCTGACTACATTATTTCTATCTATGTACTTGCTTTTACAAATTAATCTATACTTAGTTCAACCCTGGAATAAGTACATTAGCATAAGCTTGAACTGTAAAAATTGTCATTCTATAAAAATGCTATAATAAATGTTTCTCTCACACTGGATAAAATTATGCACAAAGATGACATATGTTTCACCTATTCGATTACAGCAGCATTACCATTCCAACAGTCCCTAAGAAAGGGACACTAGGACAGCTCAAACAGAACCAAAAATGGAGCGTCCAGACCTCCACAGCAGCTGAGGTGCTGTCGGCAGGGCCACTGGTGCACTCACCTGTGCTTTTTCCAGAAGAAGTTATCGTGTGCACTGGTCTATAGGAACAACAGCAAATGACCCTATTTACTTACTTCACTTACTTTGTTTTCTTAACTAAAAGCAAAGCAAATTGGCTGTGAAAAGGCCACTTGAATTTAAAAAGCAAAAACGCAGAACAATTTCAAATTGCTACAAGGCAGCCAGCTTCAACAGGGTTTAAAGTTCATAGTATACACCTCAATTATACAGAACTTACCATTTTAAAAACTTTGGCAGGAACTGCATTAGTTTGAGTAGTTTCCAGATATTCGGTCCAAGAAAATTTTTCTGGATCAGGATATCCTGAAACACACACACACACAGATTATATATATAGATATATATCAAAAGATTACTCACAGATTCCCATATTCTACAAAACATTTGGTAATAATAACACTTACTGTTGTCTGAAGGCTCAATATTTACCAGGCCCCATGTTAAGAACTTTACACGGTATCTCACTTAAGTCTTACACTTACCTGAGAGAACTAAGGCATTAATGCATGCAAGCAATCATTTCCTCAACAAGGTCAGGCAGGTTGATCAAAGTCAAATGGTTAGGAAAGCATTTGGCAGAGGCAGAGCAGGACTCCTTGCTCTCTCAAAAGAATCTTTAAAAGTTTGAAAAAATCCACAATCATCTGACCTCAAATCATGAAACAGAAAAAAAGACTAATAATCTTTCTGATTCCTTCAATAATTCTAATGGGGTTTTAGACACACTACTAAATCTGTATAATTACAATTTGCCAAACTGCTATTTATCATTGTAACTTAAAGCTACACATTGGTATAACAGTACAAAGCAGTTTATTTTTCTTTGATTTGCGTATGTGTATGTGTGGTACTAAGGGACTGTACCCAGGAGTGTTCTACCTCTGAGCAATATCCACAGTCCATTCTGAACTTTGAGAGGTCTTACTAAATTGCTGAGGCTGATCTTCTGATCTTGAATTTCTAACACTCCTGCCCGAGCCTCCAGTATTACAGGTGTGTGCTACCTGGCTTGGCTAAAGCAGCAGTTTTTAATATTTCTTTACAAGTGAGTAACTGCTTCTCTTGATATCCATCTGCTTTTTCTACTGAGTTTACCAGAGCTCTGTGTAAGCTGCATTGCTGCCTCTGCCCCTTCAAGGAGTATGTATTTATGCTTATTCATCATTTCCAATTTTCTTCTTCATTTCTAATTATTTTGATGTTGTTTGCTGCATTTACTCTTACTACTCCCTTTCCCTGCTTTCCTTAGGATTATTTCACACTTGTTCAATCAAACTGAATTGTAATCAACTTATTTTAATTTTCCTTAGATAATAAAAGCATTTAAGACTATGAAGTTGCCATTGTTGCCATTAAACACAGTATTAAACACCTGGACATGCTTCTATGCACAATGTGTTGATTATTCTCACTTTTACTTTATAAAATGATTATAACTTATCATTATAGTATTGGTTCAATCGCTGATCATAAAGTTATTTAAGAGGTATTCCCAGGGTTAACTAGCTGTTTAAGTATTAATAATATCTAGTTTATCACACTGTAATTTCAGAATGTCGTGATGTATGCACAATTCCTGTTGCTGGAAAGTGAGGTTTTCTTTTTGGCGTAACACTAGGTCAACAAAAATTTAATTTGTGTATACGCACATGTGCATGCCCATGCATGTATGCACAAACGTACACATTGTAAGGTTTATTATCAGTATGCATTAGTATTTGAATTGTTTATGTAAGCCTAAAGACTGAGGCAGTATGCTAAATTCTAAGTATTTTCCAGTATTTACCCAGTATTTCTTATAACTTCCCTCTTTTATTTTTATTTATTCATTATTTTTGGTACTAGAGATTGAACCCAAGGACATTTTACCACTGAGCTATATCCCAGAATTTTTTATTACTTCTTTTTGAGACAGGATCTCACAGATTTTTAAAGCCTTTTACTAAAATCAAAAATATTTAAAGAAAATCACAAATCAAGTGGACAGCCTGCCATGATGATCAAAATCAGAACATCACCATAACTCATCCTCCTACCTACTATGTTCCCTTCTACTCAATGCACCACTTTCCTCCAAAGAAACTCTGCCCTGCCTTCTAACCACGAGACTGGTTTTCCTGGTTCTGTTTTTCCCTTTATAGAAATGGAATCACAGCAAGTGCTCATTTGTAGAGAACTCTTATATTCAGTATTCTGACTATGAGAGTCATGTAAAACATAATTATTACAAGCAAAACATTAATTTTCATTGTTATATGATATTCCACCATGTGAATGCTTTACAATTTACTCATCCATTCAACTTATCATGGTCCTTTTGGATAGTTTCCATTTGTGGGTTATTATGGAGTTCTGCTATAGACATTCATTGGAGTACATTCATTTTAGTGATCATTCTATTAGAATGTATCCAGAAGCAAAACTACTAGATTATGCAATGCTTTGCATCATCATTTCTACATTTAAATTATTTTGGTTTAGGTATGTCTATTTTCAACACCCTCTAAATGCAATTTAAAATAATTTATATTTATTTTAGTAACCAGTTTGTTTTCTCTAACTTTCATAAATATGTCTCATGCTAAGTTTTTTAAAAAGTTATCTTGCAGTTTCCTTTGCTTTCTGCCATTTCCTATTTGAACTACATTATTTATCTTAGGTTTCAATAGTTATTTCCATAGTTGCATTTAATTTGATAGTCCATACTTAAAAAAAAAAGAAATAAAGAAACTATCTGGAGCTGGAGAGGTAGCTCAGCAGTAAAGCACTTGCCTAGCATGCACGAGGACCCATTTGATCCTCAGCACCATATATGCAACTATGTCAAGGAAAAACAAAAACCAGATGAAATAAATAAAATCAGTTCTCTAATCCTCTCCCTCTCCTTAAAAAAGAAAAAAGAAAAGAAAGCATCCAAAGCAATTTCTTATATATTGGATCTCCATCTTTCTGCAAAGCTTTTTGAACTATGCTCACCCTTCTCCCCTTCAGCACATGGGTTCCTCACCTAAGTGCATGGCGAAAGATTCAGTGAGATGGAAGGAAAAAGAAAAGAAAAAAAAAAACAGTGTAGAGAATTGCAGAAAGGATGAGAGGTAAGTGAGAATGGCAGCAATGTATCCTGCCCAGCCTTGTAAAGAAACCTGGCGTGCTGCCACAAAAGGTACTACTCTTACCTTCACTTTTCATGATCAACAAGTGAAAATGAAAAGCTGTGACATTCTAAATCATTCTTAGGCAACTACCTCTGTGCCATTCTCCAGAAATAAGCTATGTATGTGCAAGAAAAGAATAGGTGTTACCTGCATAATCCCTGCCCAATGCACTCATGCAACAGCTGAATAACTATGGCTTTGGGGTCTTCCAAAAATTGCCCACTCCCACTGCCTTCCTCCTGGCCAACATAGGTGTGAGATTGGTTGCAGACACTTTATAAGGGCATTGATTATTTTTTCTCCAGAGTCCTAAGCAGAAACATAATTTTGCCACTGAACATTGTTTCTAAAGAAATATAATGAATAAATAGCACAAGCCCTGAAGTCCCTGACCTTCTGATCTGGGTGACTATTCCATAAAGAAGCCTGACAGTCTTTGTGACAATGTAGGCCAATACAGAAATTAAAATCATAAATATACTAAGACAATTAATTTTTAAGGAATGGGCAACTGTCCTATTTAATAACCAGCAATAACAAGGAATCTGCCAAGAGTTTTACTAAGGAGCAAATTCAATTAGAATAGACAGAATGTTGATCATTGACACACATGCTGCATGTACTTCATCTAACCATTCATTTTACTGATGAGAAAAGTGACATGTGACATTTTAAGTGACATATCCAAGGCAAGTCAACTATAATGAAATCAGCGCTAGTACCCATGCAATTTATATAAACAGAAACTTATAAAGAGCTGCTATGAGGCTTACCACATGCTCCAAGGCTTAAAGCCAAGACAAAGTACCATCAAAAGAAAGAATTAGGTGTCATGTCTAGTAACAGGTAAGCCCTGTCTGGTTTTGCCAACATTGTATAAGCCTGGATTATCTAAGAGAGCCCGCTAGACACTTATTTATCTCCTAGATTCTGGTGGTGCTCACAAAGTAGAGCAGTTGCTCACCATAGTGTCCCAGCCTCCTAATGGCAGAAACTGAGGACAATTGCCTCTGATGGAAAGCTGCCACACCCAGGGTAGCTTCTGCACAGCAGACAGGCTCATTCTGAACATGACCACAGCACCAAGTGATCACTCATGATCCCATGTTAGACAGCACTATGCAAGACTTAAGAAACATATTTCAACATGAAGACATTTGATATCTCAAGCACTGTTATGCCTAATTCAGATTCACGATAATATGTTTCAAAAAAGCATGTTGAAACAGACCTCACATTTATAGTACCTAAGATGCAAGAAATTCTGGGCTCATATTTAGCTTATCACAATTAAAGATAAAATATTCTTCTGGCATGAAAACTCAAGTTAGATTCCCTAGTGTTTATAACAGGCTGTCAGCCTTGTCACTTGATCATCAATCACATATGGAGAATTCGTCGATAAACAGTATGGAGTATCAGTGCCTTGGGCACTTGTCAGAGAGCTCACTTTATAATTGTTCTGCTCAAAGTATGGCTGAGCTGAACCAAATCCAGTATAAACTATGTAAGGAAACCAACTATCCTTTGTGTCTACTGACATAATCAGAAAACAGCTTGCCTGAGCTGCACTGGCTGCTTCCTAACCAGGCTTGGTGCTTTGTGAATGACAGTCATTGAAGATCTGGTAATTAGTATTTCTTTCCCTCTCTCTCCCTCTCTCTCTCCCTCCCTCTCTCTTTCTCTCTCTTTCTCCTTCCCAACTGCAAGGAACTAAACAGCTTCTTTCTGCCATGCCCTCCAGAAAGAATGTTCTGGTGCTTCACCTCAGGCCCAGAGCAATGAATCTGGCTGACCACGGACTGGAACCTCTAAAGCCATATGCCAAAATAAACTTTCCTCTTTTAAGTTGTTTATGTCATGTATTTTAGGTATAGCAATGCAAAGCTGACTAACACATTACCAAATGAGTTCAAAGGAATTTGCCATGAAACAGTTAAGCAAGACTAAAAAGATGTACAATTACGTACCTAATATAATAAAATTTTTATAGCACAATCATGAAGAAATAACATAAGCTCAAAAGTATTTGGTATATAAATGAATTTATGATTACATGAAAAATGGTAAAATATGTACAGAATTGAATGCCAATAGTTCAAACTGGTTTCTTTGTGGGCAAAAAGTTGAATTGCAATTCCTGGACTTCCCTGTGGTTAGATGCAATTTTGTGAGTGAATGCAACTCAACACTTGTGGGTAGAAATGCAATAAGCCACTTATATATGAGTTCTGCCCCTGAAGCCCTCCATGTTCATTTATCAGTTGAGGTTAAAAGAAAAGAATTCTAAGGACTTAGAGGAACCCCAGTCCCAGAATAACTGCACAGAATAGAATTAATTCCCATCAACTATCACTGGGGCAATAAACAAATGCCTTATGTGTTAAAGGCATTAAATTTTTACAGTGGTTTGACATATTAGCTAGCTCAATGTATTAATAAGGAGAGAGTGGTATTAGCTGCTGTTTTCTTGGTGGGAGCAACTAACCTGAGTGGAAGGAGAAAAAGAAGGTAACAAGATTGCAGTTTACTGGTCTTCCACTTGAAGAAAGTTGAAATTAGACTCATATCTTTCTTCTTGCACAAGAATCAAATCAAAATGGATCAAGGAGCTAGGTATTAAAGCAGCTACCTTGCAACTGATGGAAGACAAATTAGGTCCAACACTTCAGCATTTGGGAGTAGGCAAAGACTTTCTCAACATGTCTCCAAAAGTGAAGGAAGTAAAGTCAAAACTCAGTGAATGGGATGCCATAAAGCTAAAAAGCTTTTGTACTGCCAAGAAAACAATCAAAAGAGTCAAGTGGTTTCCTACAGAAAAAAATCATGGACTATGAATCCTCTGACAGGGGTCTCATATCCAGAATCTACAAAATCCTCAAAAATCTCAACTATAAAAACACTAACAGCCCAATTGATAAATGGGCCAAAGAGCTAAATAGAAACTTCTCAACAGAAGACATTGATCAAGCCAATGAATACATGAGAAAGTGCTCTAAATCTCTAGTAATCGGAGAAATGCAAATGAAAACCACATTAAGATATCATCTTACACCAGTCAGAATGGCAAA
>PVKS010011276.1:0-57188 GCA_004027875.1 Aplodontia rufa
AGCCCATTTATTGATTGGATTATTTGTGATTTTGGAGTTTAGTGTCTTTAGTTCTTTGTATAGTCTAGATATTAGCCCTCTGTCCAAGGTCTAGCAGGCAAAGTTTTTCTCCCATTCTTAGGTTCTCTCTTGATGCTCTTGACTAGATCTTTAGCTGTGGTTTGGAAGTATTTTACTAAGATTTTTTAAGTCTATGTTCATCAAGGATATTAGTCTATTATTCTCTTCTTTGTTGTTGTTGTTGTAACCTTATCTGGTTTTGGTAGCAGGAATACTGGCTTGGTACAATTAATTTGGAAACACTCCTTATTTCATGAAATAGTTTTGAGGAATTTGTATTGGTTCTTCTTTAAAGGTGTGGTAAAATTCAGTGAATCTGTCAGGTCCTGGGCTTTTCTTTGTTTGGGGACTTTTTATTAATGTTTCAATCTCACTGCTTCTTATGTACCTGTTTAGGTTTTTTATATCCTCTTGATTCAATTTGATAGGTCTAAAGATGTCTCCATTTTGTGTAGACTTTCCAATTTATGGGAATAGACCTTAATGACTCTCTGGATTTCAGTGGTATTTGATGTAATAATTCTCTTTTGTTTCTAAGTTTATAATTTGGGTCTTCTCTTTATTTTGGTTTATTTGACTAAGGGTTTGTCAATCATGTTTATTTTTTCACAGAACCAAATCTTTGTTTCATTGATCCTTCTTATTATTCTTTTAATCTCTAGTTCATTAATTTCAGCTCTGATCTTTATTATTTCTTCCTTTCTACTGGTTTTAGGTTTGTTTTGTTCTTGTTTTTCTAAGACCCTGAGATACATCTTTAAGTTATTTATTAGGGATCTGATTTGTTAATGTAGGTACCCATAGATATAAACTTCCTTCTTAGAATTTCCTTTGCTGTAATCCCAGATTCAGGAAGGAGTTCGGTTTTTTGATACGCTTTTGCTGCAGATGTCTACTGGACACTAAACTGGATGAGTCAAGTAAGTAATTGGACTTACAAATCTGGAAAGGTGTGGATTAGAGAGAGAAGCCTGGGGGTTGTCAACATATCGATGCAATGCAGGGAATGAAGAGATAGAGAAGAGGTGAAAGGACAAAATCCTGGGGCATCCCCTTAATAGAAATGGGAGAAAAGTAGAGAAAGTAGCAAAGGAGACTGAGTAGTAGCCTTTCTCTCCTCTTTCACATACCTAAATGTAAAACAGGTGCAGCATTCATGACGCTACTCTACATAAAAATCTGGTATCTGTTAATTTTGAATCACTCTGAAAGTATAATTACTAATTTTGTTAGATAATGTTATCATACTTGAAAACAAAAAAAAAAACTATAAAATCATCCAATACCCCATTTTAACAATTTAAGTTATATTCATTATTGTGACTTAGATTTTGTTAGCCATTTATAAGAACAAGTTAACTTTTTCTATTATTCAGTTCACTTAAAAGTTTAGAGAATACTATTTAGAGGAATTGCTAAGTTAAAAAAATGAATAAAATTTGGATTTTATCCCTCAAAATTCCAATGTTTTATTTTATGAAGTGACATCATATGCCTAAAATTTACACTATTATGCTTTTAAAAATGTAATTGTTTATGATTCCAATGGAACTTTTAAATATTATTTTCCTTAAAAGAAAAAATTTTAATAAAGAACCTTGTTAAAAAAAAGCTTCTATAAAATTCTTTACAACAATATTTTTCTTTTTTGTTCCATTTTCATTTTAATTCATGCATTAAATATGGAAGTACAGCAGAATATTCTCAAGATAGCATATAGTTTTAGAGCCATCTATCTGAGGAACAGCTTTAAACATACAATGCAATGTTAAATTTCCAATTTGGGGTTTTAGGGTACATGGGAAAGGTATAATGTGTAGATATAATGTTGCACAAAGCCAACTCTTTGGTTTTCCCTGTTGTCCTACAAAACAAAAACAAATGAACAAAAAATTCTTATATCCTAGAGAACAGAGCTATATGAAAATACCTCGCTTTTCTGCAGCCATCTCCAAAGTCGGAACTTTTGGTTGGCTCTCATTTTGGCTTCTGTTTTTAGCATGTGAATAATGAGCTGATTTTTGTTTTGCAGAGCCACATCAAGGGGAGTTTGTCCCTTAAAAAAAAAAAAAATCAATGATAACTTTTACCATATTACAGTTGTTCTACATTTTTTTCATCAGAATTATAGACAACATATTTACTCTAACGACAGTTATCTTGTGATAAATGAAAATAAACATACAGCTTATCCTTTTCTAAAATGATCAGTCTTTGAACTGAAAATACAATAAACTAAAGGAGATAGGTACCTGGTCATACCTTAACATTTCGGACATCCAGACTAGAACCAGCTTCCAAAAGTTTATCAACTGCATTAATATTTCCTGCTGTAACTGCCCAGTGAAGTGGAGTGTTTTGGTGTATTTTATCAGCAACGTTGAGAGAAGGATTAAACTTTAAAAGAAATCCAGTTGGTTCTGGCCTGTCTCAAAATAATAAAATACCAAGAGGATTTAATAGGGATGATGATTTGAGGAGTCAAGATAAATAATGAATCAATTAACCAATCAGTAAGTATTATGAACAACTGAGGAACTGCTTTGTGGAGAGTTTTATTGTAGTTACTAACAGAAGAGATTAAAAAAAAACACACACACACATTAACTAACAGTCTACTATACACATAATTTAAACAGTAATACAATGGCATATGGAAAAACTTTTACTTTCATACTGTTGCTCTAATGGTTAACACTTTAAAATTGTGGACTTAATTTTGCTATATTAAATGCTATGTCATTTATCCAATTTAACAACTTAATGTAAAATGTTTTATCTGAGCAGATAAAACAAAAGCTACTTTACATTCTCTTTTTGATCAATTATTAAATAATGTGTGTACAAATACAGGTTGAGTATCACTTATCCAAAATGTTTGGGACCAGAAGTATTTTTGATATTTTTTTCAAATTTTTGGAATATTTACACATATATAATGAGATATCTTGGGGATGAGACCTATATTTACACAAGAATTTAATTTGTTTCACATATTCTTTATACACATAGCCTGGAGTTCTATTTTGGATAATTCTGCTTATGAAACAAAGTTTCATGATGTGGAATTTTCCATTTGTGGCAACATATTCAGGCTCAAAAAAAAAAGTTTCAGATTTTGCAGCATTTCAGATTTCAGATTAGGGATGCTCAACTTGAAGTGTAATAAAATGTGTACAATTTAGAAAGTTATAGATTAGAAAACAGAATTCAATAAAATATTTTCACATTAGCATCAACACCTTTCCTTCCTTCATACTCAAGAGCAGGAAGAAGTATATGAGAGTATGAAGAGTATACTTTTTCTTTTTTTAAGAAAAATGATATTCTACTTTGATTATTCAATGAATATTTTCAGAGATAATTACCTGATTTCAGAGCTATCAGTGAAGAGAAAACACTTTCTTTTTCTGTTTTTGGTACTGGGGACTGAAGCCAGGAGAGTTCTACCTCTGAGCTATATTCCCTATCTTTTTTTTTTTTTTTAACTTTTAGTTTGAGTCAGGGTCTTGCTAAATTGCCCAGGCTGGTCTCGAACTTGCAATCCTCTTGCCTCAGCCTCCAGAGTAGTTGGGATTACAAGTATGTACCACCATACTTAGAAAAAATGTTTTCTTTCAAAATTTGACTCTCCTTCACTCCATGAAAAAAAATAAAGGAAACAGCATTAAAAGGAACTCAGTTCCTAAAAGAAAAGTCTTAAGGAAAAGCAGAATTGACTTATCAGTTTTAGGGCAGAATCAAACTGAAAAAGTGATAACTATAGTATGCATTTGCACAGATGATTATCAGAAGCTAGAGTATAATATAGTCATTAACTACCTATATTTATAGAGTATACAGAAAAAGTTAAATTGTATCTAATATGAAATGTAAATAGACTTCATAGCTCAGTTACAATTAATATTTTCAGAATTTCAAAATTTATTGTTTTCTGGAAAGCAGGTGGATCATCTAGATTTAAAATTATGAGGGGCTGGAGCAGTGGCTTAGCAGTTATGGCACTTGCCTGGCATGCACAAATACAAGTACATGGGTTCAGACCCCCAGCACCCACGTATACAGCTAAGTGCCAGAGCAACGAAAGCCATGTGAAAAACTGAATAAAAATTGATTCTCTCTCTCTCTCTGACTGTCCTTCTCTCTTTAAAAATAAATAAATAAAATAAAATTATGAGAACATTTAAACTTATAGCTTTTTTAAATAATGCAAAATTATTAGTTACATTAACAAGCATATGCTAAGGAACCTCTACTGTTGTGTAAGGAAACATTTTTCTCAGTAGTAGCTTTCAAACTTTTCACTAATGCTTTCAGAAAAGAGGGTGCATTTCTAACTTCAACTACTTCAAAAGTCCATAGCACAGCCCCAGGACAGCAAATTGTCTTCATCAGCATGTACTATAAGTATATAATTTTAAGTATCATATAGACTGAGATACTTAAAATTATATTCACAGAAAAGAAACTGTAGGAACCAAGAATAAGATTGAGGCAATTCAATTAAACTCACCCAATTACTTTCTGAGCTGATAACATGAGAGGTGTTTGCCCATTTACATCTGTCATATTCACACTCTATTCAAAAAGAAGAAACTATTAACAAAACTGTAAACACAGTCAAAGGCCTCTTTCCTCTCTTAATAGAAATACTTCTTTAATACATTCAGCAACTACTATTGTTTCTATACAAAGTGTTCAAAATGTTATTTGAATAAAAAATGTTCTGTTTCACTTCCACAGGGAAAAATTCATGGATTTCTATAAAATATTTTTAAATGTAAAATCTGAATACGTGATGTAAGGTACTATATGACGCGAATGGAGGGCAGCTAGGGGAAAAGTAAAATGTTGATAACTACCATCAAATATAAGAGATACAGAGACCCTAAACAAGTTACCTTGTTTAGACCGTAGCTGACACATGTATATATGCTATTATTTCTTAAGCAAAGTTACCTAGCTCTACTTAAACCCTTCTAGTAATAGTGAACTCACTATCTTCTCAGCCACTTGTATTTTTGGACTTTAAGTTTCAAACAGTAAAACAAGAAAAACTCTTTTTTATGATCTGAAAGACAGAGAAAGAAATAATATCCCCATGTTGATATGCTCCTTTTGTAAAACAGGTCCAGGTCTGAGGTGTACAATAATGGTTCCAATTAAGCCAATACAGGAATTTGTGTTACTGAAAATTCTTACAAGTTTAGGGGAATAGAACTTTGGAAGGAGCTATAAGAGAAACAGTAAGGACTCCTCCTCAAACATCTTTCCAATCCAGGTTATTATTATTCTACTGCAATTGGCTAACTCTGGGAGAAAGTGCTTATTTAAAGGGAACACAATCATTCAATGGCATTTGTGCAAACATGTTTCCATGCCTTTTCCAGGGAAGACTGCTAATACATAAACTACTTTGCTACCAGAAAGGCACATTCCAGGCAAGTACAGCTGGCAGTGAAACTCCCTACTGTTGATAACCTATAATTTAACTTTTGTCTCTAAGGCAAATCATTTCTCATGGGATTACTTTAGAGAACAGTAAGAAATATACATTCAAATTGGCCTACCATTTGCACTCAAATAATGAAAGCAAATGATGGGTTAATTTGGTGATCTGATTATCATTTCCAGATTCAACCAGAAGCAAAAATATAGGCTTTGAAGTCATGTTTTTGAAAAATTTTGCAAATTACTGGGCTCATAAGAAAAACTATTACAGGTTTACAAGTTTTAGAATCATTTATTACATGAACTAAATGACCTGTTCTTTACCCTCCAAGGTAGCTGAAAACACAGTACTCTATAGTTACACTTATGGAGGCTAATCTTTGAATACCTGTATATCTACTAACTACCACTTTAAAAATGAGAACAGACTATGATTAGTAATCTCTTTAGATTATAACAGCTGGAGTAAAGTATACATTTCAAAACACACCTGTCCCTTTGAGATGAGATATGCTATAATAGGCATGTGTTGAAATAATACTGCGAGGTGAATGCTGCTGAATCCTTCTCCATCAATGAGACTGGGGTCTGCACCATGCTGAAGTAATAATATGACCATGGATAAATGTCCTTGTCTATAAATAGAATAAAAAAAATTATGCTATATTCTGCTGAAATAGAACTCAGGCAGAACAAAAATCCAGGAAAAAACTAATATCACTAAAATATGAGAGACTTTGGTTAGATATAAAAAAATCCTAACAGATTTTTAAAATACTCTAGATATACAAATGTCTTTTTTGGAAGCTCCAAACTTAGAACTATAAGGATATTCCTTCTTGAGGACAAGTGACAAACCTGACAGCTTCCCAATCTAACTTAAGCCTTATTTTATAACCATGTATAAATAATAACTTTATATCACTAATGATAACAATGAAAACTTTAAAAGCTCTTACACTTCACTGCTGCTATTTTAAAAGCAAAAGATCATGTGCCAGATTGTAGAAGTATAATATTCATAGACTGTGGATACACTGTGATAATATTAAGAATTACATTATCCTCAGATTCTTCAAAACTTGGTCTAGGAAGATAAGATTCAACTCCTTGCCTTTCAGAAGCAATTCATCTAGTTTCAGATTCATGTCAATCTTACCAACCAGAGAACAGAATTAAAATAACGAAAGAAGTAGTCAAGTATTTAGATTTATTCCTTAAGTTTCACAAGGCTAGTACACCCCAGAGAAAAAAGGACAGTGACAGGTCAATATAAATGTTCTAATAAGTTGGCCTACTCAAAATTTCTTGTTAATCTTGAGCTGACTCATTTGACTCTAAAAGATAATCACTACATTTATATTGAGAGGGAATTTATCTCTTTAAAATAAAATTACAACTATAAGTTACCAAATGAGCATATGCCCTAAGACTAAAGACTTAGATGACTGCAGTTTATTGAACTTTTGCTTTTAGATGTTTATTCTGTTTATAGAAAATAAAGTATAACACTCACAATAATCACAATGGAGCCCTCAATTAAACACCAAAATCATCCTTTCTGGAAAGTATAACTATAATTTCCTTCTTAAGCAAAGAGCAGGGGAAGCCCTACAAATTGCCTGCATGTGTGATTTACAGTATGGTGGCTGCAACAGATGGTTATTTAATTTCAGGAAGTAAAGAAAACTTACCGGATGGCCCAGTGAAGAGGAGTTGAATTTAAATCTCCACCCAACTGATCAACAACAGCACCTTTTGAAATATAAAACCTGTTAAAAACAGACACAAATAAAAATAAGTTTTGAAACTTAAAATTCATATTGGTACAGAAAACACTGATTTTTTTCTTAGCAATAAATGTATTGGAAAATAGAAATTATAATAATAACCCTCTCTAACGGACCCAGATCTATAGAAGTCTTAAAAATTTATAAGACAACATCAGACAAATCCTTGATGAAATATTTTCAGCTTCACATAAGTAATTACTGCTGCTGTAACTAGCATTCTTTTATAACTCACATACCAAACACATGATAACTATTCTTTGCAAATTCAAACTACCACAGTACTCTTAAAACAGTTTACATTCAAAAGGTTTGGGAACAGATAATCTACTTAACTCAGAGAAAGAAGAAATTAGGTCACTTTTAACAGTTCAAAATTAGAATTACCATGTGGGAATATTCTAAAACTAGTAAAAAATTAATTTAAAATCCTTTCAGCAAAGTTGGACATTTTAAATGTTTTGCACTCTATTTTGGGAGCATAGATATGATGCAATATATAAAGTAACAAAACTTTCCTCTACTGTGAAAAAGTTTGTTTTATTACTCTTTTCCTTTTCGAAAACGTTCACTTAGACTTCCTGACCTTTATTGTAACGATGGGCCTCCTTGGCTTTCGTAATTTCCTGTCTGGACCCAAGAGGTTACTGGATTGGATGATCTCTAAGGTCCTTTTCAATTCATAATAACTGAAGTGTGTGGCACAAAGTTTCAGATACTTATTTATAACAGAAGATTACAGATGGCTCAGTACTTATACTTGGACTTAAAGAAAAAGACAAATAAAGAAAAGGTCCACAATCAACACATATATCTCCCATCTTACTTTACAAGCTCCAGCCTGTTGTTAATAGCAGCCCAGTGAAGAAGTGATACATTTTCTTTGTCTGGTTGCCTGACATCATATCCTGCTTCTACCAACTCTTTACATCGTTCAAAAATCCCATATCTCAAATAAGAAAAAGAAAGACACAATTGATATCATTAAAATTACTGCAAATACCAAAATTTCTTCCTTTTACCATGACTTTTCTTTATCTAAACCGTCTTTCTGCTAACACAGAAATACAATACAGAGAGCAGCTGAGTAACAGAAGATTGGTTCTGGGATCCTTTGCAGACACTGAAATCCATGGATGTTTAAGTCCCTTATATAAAATGGTATAGTTTTTGCATGGAAATATGCATATCCTCCCATATATTTTGTCTTCTCTAGATTAATTATAATACCTAATACAAAGTAAATGCTATGTAAACAGTTGTCTATTGCTTAGGAAATGATAACAAGGGGGAAAATCTATATATGTTCAGTATATATTTATTTTTTGCAGAATAGTTTTGATCCAAGGTTGTTTGAAGCTATGGGTGGTTGAAATCACAATGCAGAATCCACAGATATATTGGGTCACCTGTAATTCTAAAAGACTTGTATGAAGGAGACAAAATGTAAAGCCAAATAACAAAAGTGAACCTAGGTTATATATTATCAGGTTAATCTACTTAGAGTTGAACTTGATTTTCTGAAATAAACTTTAACACTTACATTTTCCCTCCTTCAATAAGTTTCAGTCAATCCTTCACCATAATGCAAGGAATACATGGTGCTGATTCCTGGGTACAATCTTATCCCTGAGTCAAAATAAGCCCATGTAATAACCTTACAAAGAGGGAGAAAGACTAGAAGCAAACTTGAAATGGGGTAAATCCAACAACATAATATGGAAATGATCTAGTAGAGAAAGGAGTGATGCCTCTTCCAGGAGGAGAGGAAACATGACATATAAATATGATATATTTTATAGACTCACAAAAGAAGGGAGGGCATTTTGTGCACGGCAAATAGCATGTACGAAAACCAGAGATGCATCGGGTGTGCATCAGATGTAGCAGGCATAGTGATGTGTGCCTATAATCCCTGCTAATTGGGAGGCCGACAGGAGTATCCCAAGTTTGAAGCCAGTGAGAACCTTTTATTGGAAAAGAAACACTCCCATTCTTTGAGAAATTTAAGAGTACATATTAATTAGAATTTTGGTGTTTGGACAACTCACACACACATTCATAAACACACTCTTTTTATGAGGCTTTACTGAAATTGCCTGAATGTAGTCTAATTTCTCATAATTTCTTACCATAATAGTTTTACTGATAACAGAGAAAGAAACATTTTCATATTTCTATTTTAATTAAAGCAAGTACTGTCTGTAGGAACACTCATCTTCACACAAATATAATAATATAAACAATGTTAAATAATATTCACCTAAAATAATGGTTCTTAGGCCTTTAAAGTCATATAAATTGGCAATTAGAACACACTGATAATTAGTTGTCAATATATTTTTAGCAAACAAACATTAGTCAATGCTTAGGCCAAACAAGCTAATTAGTGATTACTAAACACTTTTGCTTTTGAATGAAATTATATCAAGTTAGTGTGACAACATTAGTTTCTTTCATGCTGATTAGATGTACATGATTTATATTTGATGGGCAATCTGATGGGCAGATTTAAAACTGAAGACCAAAAACATGAATTACTACTTAATATATTCTGATAGACAAACTATTTAAAAATATTTGAAATGGAAAGACATAAGACAGCTGCTAATGACTACTGAGCTCTATGTAGATGAAAGTGTTGGAATATATAAATACCCACATATGGCAATTTTTTTTTTTATTTTTTAAAAGAGAGAGGGACAGTGAGAGAGAGGGAATTAACTTTATTTAGGTTTTGATGTGGCTTTTGTTGCTCTGATACCCTGCTGTGCATGTAGTGCTGGGATTCAAAGCCATGTCCTTGGGCATGCCACACAAGCACCTTAACTGCCTAGCCCCCACTCCAGCCCCCATGTACGGCAATCTTAAGAAGAAACTTTAAAATATATTTCCACCTTCAGCATAAGTAAAACAAACCAACGATATGTTTCAAGTGGTCAGAGTATGTATTTCCATTTTACTACATTTCTTTAGTGCACCCAGAACGCCATGAATACAAGCAGTATTCAATTAAGAAATATTTTTTAGAAATACCTATAAAAGTATGAGCTGATATTTTCCAACCCATCTATATTTGGATTGTAATACATTTTAAATTCATATTCACTTTAGTTTTATTGTCATTCTAATTATTCATTTAACAGGAGACAGGAACCATGCAAAAACCCTGGGACTATGAAGACAAAAAAGATATGCTTCTGCTTATAATCAAATGGAAGAGCCTGGTACATAAACAGCTAAGGCACCAAGTGTTCTGATGCTGCTATGATGAACATTAAAAGTAGTGCTGGTACCAATGAACTACTAGTATGAAGTGAAGAAGGTAAACCCATGAAGCCCCATGAACTGCATAGACATTATAATTCAACACAATATAAGGATAAAATAAAGTATTTAGAAGACTTACTGAGTAGCTTTGACAATATCACAGTTACTAGAGTCCTCTATAAGAGGAAGAACTTCTCTTGCTTTGGCAAGTTCTTTGTTTTCTTGTGCATAGATGCCATGTCGACCAAATCCTGGAGGGTGGGGGCCATGGCTGTGATTCCTGCACTGAAGAGTAAGAACAATTTAACAAAGCATATAATAAAATGTCATATTCAATTTTGTAATAAAGCAATGGCGATCAAGAATATCTATATTAATAAATTAGAATTGGGGCTGGAGCAGTGGCTCGGCAGTTGTAGTGCTTGCCTGGCATGCACGAGGATGCAGGTTCAAACCCAAGCACTACATACACAACAAAGTGTAGGAGCAATAAAAGCCATATGAAAAACTAAATAAAACTGATTCTCTCTTTATTTCTCTCTCACTGTCCCTCTCTCTTTAAAATACTAAATAAATAAATAAAGTAGACTTGTTTTGCAATCTTAGGTATATACTAGGAAAGATTTTATTTAATTCTGTTTGCTAGAAAAGATGCTCAATGTCAAAAAAACACAAATTGCATGTTTTTTTCATAAAACAAAAGTCAGATAAAAATGAACAGATGGACTTTGTTTCTTGTAATGGGTAGAGAAGAGGATCATGGCTA
This sequence comes from Aplodontia rufa, assembly GCA_004027875.1. Taxonomy (NCBI): domain Eukaryota; kingdom Metazoa; phylum Chordata; class Mammalia; order Rodentia; family Aplodontiidae; genus Aplodontia; species Aplodontia rufa. The sequence continues at coordinate 11,338 of PVKS010011276.1, forward strand.
ATGAATGACATAAGAAGGTTGGCAGGCCCCCGCTGTGGGAGGTTATGGTAGACACATTAAGGTAACTCACCAAAGAATCAAGCTCTTGCATTATCCCTTCCCATGTTCAACCTGTGACTTGCTTCTAGACAATGATATATGGTAAAGGTGATGGTATAATTAATCTCACGTTGATGTTATCTAAGACTATGTTAGCAAATTCTTCTTCTGGTCTCAGAAAAGCAAGCTGCTGTTGTGATATGAGCAGGCCTAAGAGAGGGCCGCATGGCAAGGAACTGCTGGCATCCTCTAGGAATGAAGGTGTTCCTAGCTGACACCCAGCAGGAAAACAGAGACTTTGAGCATACATCCATCCATAAAGAGTTGAATTCTGCCAATGACGATATGCCCTTGAACGAGGACCCTGAGCTCCAGAATGGGATACAACCTTGCATGTAGTGTTATGAATCTGGGCAGAGGACCCAGATAAGCTGTGCCTAGACTCTTGACAAATAGAAACCAGAAGATAATAAATAGATGTTCTCCCTAAGCCACGAAAATGTAGTAATTTTCATGCTACAATAGATATCTATTACAGAAGTGACTGCAGAGTTCTGTGAGGATAAAAAGAGTTATTATTAAGATAGTCCCCAAATCAACTGAATTAGCAAATGTTATATTCAGATTACCTATTAGATTCAGGAATAAACCTTATTTATCAAAGAGATTGCTTCTAATACCAAAAACTGAGCTTAAATCTTATCAGAAACTCAAAACAGAATTTTCCAACATTAAAAAGCCCACAAAATCCTAGTTTAAGATCAATTATCCATTTTATAGACTGTGAATGTATTTTGTTTTTTCTTTTTATTACCATTGCCTTTAGTATTCATTATCTGCTCCAGGGAAGACAATCAATTTGAATCAGTAATTTTGACACTTGTTGAAAGGCATGAAAGGTTAAAATTATTAGCATAAATGAGGTTCATTGAATCACTTTCACTCCCAGAAACAAAGACCTAGTTTTATTTGAGAGAGGGATTGTTCTAACTGAACAAATATTTAAGGTTTCCTAAAAGTACAAATGTATATAAAATATTTATTATTTACATCCTAGACTGTAAAATGTAACTCTAATTATGGTGCTACTTCATGCCGCTCATTTGTAGAACAATCAATCTAACTAACTTCACAAACTATTCAAATTCCTAAAAGGAAAAGATTTAAGCATTCAACTTTAATAAATATATTATATTGCTTTTTCTAAAGAAACAATAATTTAGAACAGTACAATCTTCCTTAGCTTATTATTATTAAGCAAATTAACAGGCATTTGTCTACAATTTAAAAGCTGAATTTTTAAAAAACCAAAACTGATATCTTCAAAACAGTTTCCTTGGGAGGTAATCAGTTAATCCAATGACATTAACTACATGTCTTATACTTTCCTTTAGGAAACGGTCCTCAGAGTCCTTTCTCTCAATTCATTATGCTTTTAAAACTCTTAAAATATTGATATATCAATATAAGCAAGTTTATAAAACACATAGTGCACAAATGGATTTCTTCTTCTGTACAGTATAAAAATAAATATAAATGAACCTTGTGAAACTATCACTAAGGTCAAGAAACAATATGGAGAGCACCCTGGAAGACTGCACCCAACATGAGCTATGCTCTATCACCTTCCCACACTAAAGGAACAGTCTCCTGATATTAGTAATAAAAGTGTTTTTGTTTTTCTTTATACTTTTATCCTTTATGTATACAATCTTAAAAAGTATGATTAAAATTTACATATATGGAATCATGCATGTATCCTTCATAATGTTTGGCTTAACATTAGACTTATAAGCTTCATCCATGTTGTTTTGAAAAGCTACCGTCAGTTCATTTTCATCTTTGTATAATGTTAAAAAATATTAATATACCACAATTAATTTGAATTTTACTAGATAAAAATAGTTAGATAATTGGATTGCTTCCAATTTCTAGCTATTATAAACAACACTACTATCAGCAGTCTTGTATATATCTCTGGAGATACATACACACACACACAAATACAAGAAGAATTCTCAAGAGTCTAGAGTATGGGAATTTTTATGACTTACCAATACCTGATGTCATCAAATGTGGTAATTTTTTGCCAATCTATGAATATAGATACACTGTACTGGTTCTAATGTATATTTCACTAATTACTAATGAAACTGCTTATTTTTTCATGCTCCTTGGCCAGTTGGATTCCCTCTTTTGTAAAGCACTTTTTTTTTTTTTTTTTTTGAGATAAGGTCTCATTAAGTTGCTTAGGGCCTTGCTAAGTTGCTCAGGCTGATTTTGAACTTGTGATCCTCCTGCCTCAGCCTCTCCAGCTGGTGGGATTACACCGCCAGCCCAGCTGTAAAGTACATACTTTAACGAATTATTGACGAATTAACTATTAACGAATTGAAATTAACATTTTGCGGCTTGCTGTAAAACAAAAACAAAACAAAAAACCTAAAAAACTGAAAAGACTTTGGACAATAGGAAAAGCAGGATTATAATCCCAAGGGGGGGAAAAAAACAAAAACAAGGTGAGCCACACCATGGCCCTAGCAACTTCAGAACTGTGGGCACTCCAAGGAAAACACTTTTAATTAGAGACCAGCAGCCCCACTAAATTGAGATAGAAATTATAAATTAGTGAGGATAAAGTGGCTGGAAGTTGGAAGTAGATTTTGAGAGGGAAGTGATCTAAGCAGAAAAAATGGCCTTCAAAAATATGACAGTAGTATATGGAGTGAAACTCTACAAAGTGAGGCAAAAACTTAGGGATTTGTAAGCTAAAACAACCATTAGAATTTATACACAGCAGGAAGATGTCCTAATTATCATCTGCCAAAATGGAAAGTCTTTATTGATTCACTGGGTTATTCAGTGGAGGTCTCAGAGGGTCACACCTTGTTAGTAGGGCTGAACTAGAAGTAAGCTATCTCAGAACTACTCTAGCAAGATTTAGGATTAGGCTTTAAAGAACTTACTCTGAGAGCAGTATCAGCAGTAATGCAACCACCTGCTAAAACAATATTGAACACTCATTCAAGAAAGACAACAAAACCCAATACTCAACAACATATATTCACAATGTCCACTATCCAGTCAAAAGTCATTAAACATGCCAGGAAACAAATATTGATTCATAACCAAAAGAACCAGACCTTGAAAGTATAAAGATGTCAGAATTAGTGAAATAAACACTAATCCAGCTATTATAACTATGCACAAATATTTAAAAGAAACTAGCAAAATAAGCAGAGAAATTGAAGATATAACAAAAGTATCTGGTTAAGACATTCACAGATAAAAAACAAATTCTGAAATGAAAATTCTACCAGACAATATTAATAGAAGGTTAGATAGTATAAAAGAAAAGATGACTAGATTTGAAAACACTGCAATAAAAAGTATGCAAACATGAAACACAGAAAGGAAAAAAAAAAAGGATTGAACATGTGTAACTGGAGTTCCAAAAGATGAGGGAGGAATTCCTTTTTTATTTTTTGAAGAATTAACCCAAATCTTTTAAATTTGGTAAAGTTTAGCTATTAGAAGCTCAATGAACCCCAAGCATGTCAGCCCAAAAATCCTATACCAAGGCTTATGAAGACCAAATCATTAAAAACCAATGATAAATAGATATCTTAACAGCAATCTGAAGAAAATAGATATATTACAAGGATACAAAGAAAGGACTCAGATGCTAATCAGAAACAGTGCACGCCAGAAGAAAATGACATAACTATTAGAGTTGAGGGGAAATGTAAAACTGGAAAATCTAGCCGAAATATTCCTTGAAGCCAGGTATGGTGGCACAAGCTGGAAATCCCAGTTATTTAGCAGATTGAGGGAGGAGGATCAAAAGTTCAAGGCTGGTCTATGCAACTTAATAAGACCCCATTTCAAAATAAAATAAAAGAACACTTGTAGTAGAACACTTGATGGCACATGTGTGGTCCTGGGAAATAACAAAAACAAACAACAACAACAACAAAAAAAAAATCCTTTGAAGATGGAGGTAAAATAAAACTTTTCCAGATAAAGAGAAGGTGAGAAAAATATCAGCAGATCTATTCCACAGGTAATGATAAAATAAGTTTCTTTAGGCTAAAGGAAAATAATACCAGAAGGAAAATGGAATAAAAACAAAGGGATAGCATGCTGGAACTATGTGTGTAAATATTTTGTGTATAAAATGACCTCTTCTAATTTTTAAAATTTCTCTGTGATAGGGATATGGAGGCACATTGTTGTTAAAACTGTTATAATAGCAATTTGAAAATAGACTATGATAAATTAAAGGTATGTAATGTTAACCCAAAAGCAACTTTCAAATAAACAGGCATAAGTAATAAGATAATTGCAAAGATAAAATAGTTTTGAAATATTTGATTCTTATAAAAATGAGAAAAAAATAATGAACACAGCACAGAGAATAAAAAGAGCAAAAATTACAGTGATATCTCAATACTAACTATACTATAATTATGTGAAATGCAAATGGTCTTAAAAACCCCAATTATATGCTCTAGAAAAACTCAATTTAAATATAAATACATACCTAGTTGATAAAAATGGAAAAAGGCTATGACAAAATACTAACCATAAGCCATGCAAAAACAGCATAAGGAACACAGTGGCTACATTAACACAAAATAGAAACCAGCACAAGAAATATTACCTGACATAAAGGACATTTCATGACGTTAAAGAGGTTGATTCATTAAGAAGACATAACATTAAATGTGTGTACATTCAAAGAAACACATGAAGCAAACACTGATAGAACTGAAAAGATAAATATATTCACAATCATAGTTGGAGAATTCAACCATTTTCTCAGAAACTAACAGTATGAATAAACAGAAAATCACACAGAATACACAAAAGGCAAGGCTACTATTAATGAATGTAGCCAACTACTGAGCTACATTACAGTCTGTCTTTGCCCATTATTTATTTATTTTTTTTTTATTAGTTAAACATGGTCTTACAATTAGGAGGGAATCATCATCAAACAATCAAATCAAGAACAAATGTATAATGACAGAACAAGCCAAGACTGGTGCCAGACCATGGTTTCCCCTCTTGGGTTCCCCACAGTTCCATGTTTCCCCCTACTTAAATCCCATGTTAATTGGGCTTCTCATGGAAGTGGAAGGTTCCCCCTCTGATCTGATTCCCCCATACTCCCTCTCCCCGCTGTCTTCTTGATGTCCTTCCTATTCCCTTCCCCTTCCCTGCTCACCTCCCTATGTCCCCCAGCATCCTAGGCAAGGTTCCCCCTGACCGTGTAAAAACTCATACATGTTGAGGTAATTATGTTAACCATCTATCATACTGTTTCCGGTTGTATTCTAGCTTCCACAAATGAGAGAAAACATTTGGCCCTTGAGTCTCTGAGTTTGTGGTATTTCACTTAGCATAATTTTTTCCATCTTCATCCGTTTGGTGGCAAAGCAGTATTCCATTGTATATATGTACCAAAGTTTTTGAATCTCTTCATCAAGTGAGGGGCATCTGGGTTGGTTCCATAATTTAGCTACAGTAAATTGAGCTGCTATAAACATTGATGAAGCCATATCTCGGTAATATGCTGATTCTAGCTCTTTTGGAAAAATACCCAGGAGTGGGATAGCTGGGTCATAAGGCAGTTCCAGCCCTAAGTTTTTGAGGATTCTCCACACTGCTTTCCAGAGTGACTGTATCAGTATGCAGTCCTACCAGCAATGTAGCAGTGTATCACTTTTCCCACAGCCCCTCCAGCATTTGTCATTGTTTGTATTCTTCATTTCTGCCACTCTGAAAAGAGTGAGGTGGAATCTCAGTGCAGTTTTGATTTGCATTTCTCTTATTTCTAGTAATGTGGAGCATTTTCTCATGTTTATGGGCTTTTTGGACTTCCTCCATTAAGAAGTTTTTTTTTAGTTCCGTAGCCCATTTATTAATTAGATTATTTATGATTTTAGTGTTTAGTTTTTTGAATTCTTTGTATATTCTGTATGTTAGCCCTCTGTCCAAGGTGTAACAGGCAAAGATTTTCTCCCATTCTGTAGGTTCTCTCTTGAGACTCTTGACTAAATCTTTAGCTGTACAAAAGGTTTTTAATTTAATTTGCCTTTGCCCATTTTTAAACAAAGTTGTTTTCTAAAAGTTAGGTTTTGAGTTCCTTATATTTTACATTCTGTATATAAGTTCCCTGCGAGATAAGTGATTTGCTAATATTTTTTCCCGGTCTGTACTTTTCCTTTTTTAATAAAGTCTCTTTCACAGAGAAGTTTTTAAATTCTGATGAAGTTTAATTTATCAATTTGCTCTTCTACAGATGGATTGTGCTTTTGCTGTCACTTTTAAGAACTATTTTCTTGGAATCACAATTCCTCTGTTCAGAGAGGAAAAGTTCTCTCTGAGAACAGTGCACTACCAGGAGACACTTACTTCTCAGGAGCTTTTTCTTCACAGGTGCTCACTTATAGGGCTCAAATACATGCTAGAGCAAACTAGAGGGGGGAAAAGATAACTTGGTTACTGGTTCTGTTGTTTTTAAATACTGATTTAAATACTGATTTTCTTCTTCAATTTAACTGCTACTATTTACTTTTCAGAATCATTAAAGAGCAGCTATCTGCATTCTATACAGGCCTCATAAGCAGCTTTCAGGGTAGACAGGGTAGAATGTGCTTACTCCATCACACTCAGGCCAGAACCACAATCCTCTCTTGAACAGGTAAATTTTGATTTATCTGATAAATAAGCAAACATATGTCTAAAAATAAACATGTAGCTAATTAAAATGTAACTAAGAATATTACTTTAAATTCTTTTCATAACACAATTATTATAATCATATTCAACTGGAAGGTTTAAGAAAAACAGTTGAATTATATTCAGCATTTCTAGTGTCAAAAAGTAACAGGAATAAAAAGTACAGATAAGATTAATAGGGAAAAATGGGTTTTTTAATATGAAACTTAATTGTTTTATTGGTATTCTAAAATTATGAAGTAATACATATTAATTTTAAAACTCTAATAATACAGAAGCAAATAAAGGGTCAACAATCTGGACTCTTCCCTTCTAATACTGTACCACCAGAGACAACCATTCTTAAATTTGGTGTATACTTCCTTATTTTATTTATACTTATATCTATATTCGCTCTTTCACAAATGGGATTGTGGATGTATATAGATAAAACCTACACAAACAAATACACACATGCACACACATTATATTGCATGCACAATTTTTTTTAAAGAAAGAGGGAACAGCGTAAGAGAGAGAGAGAGAGAATCAATTTTATTTAGTTTTTCATGTCACTTTTGTTGCTCCAAGACTTTGTTGTGTACGTGGTGTTGGGGTTTTAATTCACGTACTTGAGCATTCCAGGCAAGCAATATAACTGCTGAGCTACCACTCCAGCCCGCATGCACAATTTTTAAATAATTTTCTTCTTATATTTATTTTGAAAAGGTTAGGATAAATATTATTCTTCAACTTCCTTTTCTCACCTTCCAGTATATTGTGTAGAGCCTTGCAGGTGAGTAATAGTTAAATTATTCCATTGTACAGATCTAGCACAATTTATTCAACCATATTTTTCTATTAAGAGATGCAGTTTGATTTCAACCTTTCAATTCTACAAATAATCCTACAATTAATACCATGCACTTTCTAGTTCTATAGACTGACTCCCCAAAATAGGACTGTTGAGTTAAAAATATATGCATTTTAAACTTAAATACATGCTGATCAAATGCCCTCCCCAATATACACTACCAGAAGCAAGATATGTAAGTGTTCTTTTCCCTACAAACCTTCCTAAAATTGGATATTAGTCATTTCACTATCTTCTCAATCTGATGGTTAAAAAAATAGCATCGTTTTTCATTCGCACACCCCTAGTTGCTATTAGCCTGAGTGCTTTGTTATTATATATGCTGGCTCTTCATATTTTATCTCTTTTGGACTACCTTCTCACTTTTTGCGTGAGAGCAAGCAAGAAAGATACCTCTTCTACAGGCAGTGGTGGGAATGAGAACAAGATAATCTGAAAATTACATAAGATATATGGCTATATCCATGGTGATTTTTACCACATAATCCCCAAATTCTTTCTTACTCTCCAACAAGAGGCAGGGGTCTGGGTCCCTTTGTCCTGACTCTAAGCTCTGTTACTGTTTCAGTAACAAAATATTGCAGAAGTGATGTCATGCTCGCAAGCAAGCCTAAGTCTTAGAAACTGGCAGCTTCCTCTTCCTGTCCCTTGAGATTTTCTTTTTTTTAAAGAACCAGCCACCATCCTGTGCTGAGGCCCAGGCCATGTGTAGCTGCACTTGCTGAAAGTCAGCATCAATTGCCAGACCTACGAGTAAAGACACACCTAGAAGATACCAGCCCTAGCCAGTTTTGGTGTAACCCCCAGATCAGGACTGTTTCCAGCTGAGGCTTTAGACAATAGTGGAGCAGAAACACACCAACCCTGCACCAGCCTGTTTAAATCCCTGAAGTACAGAGTTCATGAACCTGACAACAGTGTTTTACACCAGTTTTGAAGTGGATGGTTACACATTAGGTAACTCCATATTTAAGCTATAAAGGATCATGCAATAATTTTAGCATGGAAATGTCATAATCAAATAATTTTTTAAATAGTAAATAAGTATTGCTTAAGTTAAAATGGACATTAAGAGAAAACCAAGATCTAGGCAAGAGAAAACCAAGATCTAGGCGAGAGCAAGAGTGAAAGTAAGAAAGTCTGAGAGAAAAGGGGATATTTTCTCATATGTACGCCACACTCAAACTGATGAGAGTCACTACCCTGCCTGATTATCAAATAAGGCAGAAGGGGGATTTTTTTATTAAAATTTCGCATGACATTCACAATATAACCAGAGTTAAGTTTCCCGGCTCACAAGATCATTCACTGAACACCAGTGGTAGTCCCTGCTCTTGCTGCTAGGCACATTGCACTAAACATGGAAATCACTGCTCTTGTAGCACTTATATTCAGTGGTGGGCAAAGAGACCATTGGAAGGAACAATTAATATGCCAAATATTATGTGCTGAGGAGAAATATAAAGCAAGGAAGGAGGCCAGGGAGTGTTGCTGGTAGTTGTGATGAAGGGAAGGACTTGCAATTTTAAACACTGGGATTAAATGTCATACTGAGTTAACAGTTGTGCCAAGACTTGAAAGAGGTGGGGGAATAAGCCTTTTATATACACAAGGAAAGAACATTCCAGGCAGAGCAAACAGTAAGTACAAAGGCCCTGAGGCCAGTGTGCTGAGGTTTACTAAGAGAGCAAGAAAGTATTACAAAAGGTAAGGCCAAAAAGGAAAGTGGGGAACAGATTGTATATGCAACTTTGAAAAAAATCCAACAGCAATGAACTTGGATTCAAGAGAACCAAATTCAATCATGATTTTGTCTGTCTTGTTCACCTAGAATGATGCTCAACTCCTAGCAAATTCAAAACACATTTATTGAATAAATGAAGTTGATTGTCACTTAACTGCTTTTTGACTTGCAGCAAGTGACTCCAGTTTTTTGGGCCTCAGTTCTTATCTCTAAAATTAGGATAATCATCACTTGCAATCTCATAGGATCAGTGAGGTTCAACAGGGAAGTATTCTGCAAACTGTAAAGCACCATATATAGGTAATACTTCCTGTTATAATTGAAAAAACTGACAATGGGAATTATTATTAACAACAAAACAATCTCCCTACCTTGCCTCACTAATTTCAACCTCCGAATCATTCTCTTCCTCCATATGTCATAGAAATGGAGCAGAGTTATCTTCCCTTTAGGATAAGAGAGTGAACTGTAAGGGCTTGAAGGCTTTTATAAATGAGTGGCAGTAATTAAGACCTGATAGTTACTCTTTACAAACTTTTCTTTGAGGCTGTCTGAGAAAAAGAGTCTGCCATAGTTTCCATGTGAAGATTTTACATCCTTTGGGAAAATTCAGACAAACTGAAAATTATTTTTTCTTCTTTCAAAATCCAAGACCCCTCAATAAGAACACCTCAACATTTCTCCATACATGTTGTTCTTCATTTAAACATACACCAGACTGTTAAAAGACGGGAAAGGGGGAGCAGGAAGAACACTCCTCGGAGTGGAAGAGGTTTTACAATCCTTTAATCCAATTATTTCAAACTGCCTGAAAATCTACCACCTAACTCTAATTCGAGGCAGCTTTAGTTTTTTCCATCTGTAAATAGGGATATCTTCTTAAGGATACTTCAATTCTGGAATAAAATAATACATATAAAAGTATCTGTTATACGATAAGTACTAAGATTGCCTGAATCTGGAAATCCTCCATTTATTCAAAAAATATTAAGTGAGCATCTACAATGTGCCAGTCAGTACTTTTAAGAGCTGGGAAAGGTTCACAAGCAAACAGACAAAATTCTGGTTTTCTTGAAGCTAACATCTACCTCTTGTAACTTCCTCCACTGGCCCCTACGTTTTCTGGAACTACACCTGCTTTTTGGTAATAGGAATCTCATCCAAAGGAGAGTGCTGGTTGGAATTTTGTAGACAACCATCACATATTTCCCTTCCTGCAGCCTCAACAGTCTTAATGCTTTCAAGGAGTAACCAAGCATACAGGAAAAAGAGCAGAAACAGCAATGGGTGAGGCGAAGGAGGGTGCCCAGGCGCCAGGGTTGAATAAACCAGCCCTTCACACTCCGGGCCAAGGTCAAGGCGGGTTGGTCCAACTCAGGTGCGTCCCCCGACACCTACCCCGGCAACAGCACCTTCCAGGCCCCACCGCGGTCTGCCGAGCAAGGGGAACCCGGTCCTAGGAGGCGCCGTAACCCGGGATGGTGGCTGGAGGGGCCAGCTGGGGCCCTCACCTTGTCGCGGTCAACTCCGAGAGAAGTTCCAGCATCATTCTCATTCTCGGTGTTTCCACGCCCCGTCTTCCCGATCCAGGCCCCGCCATTCCCGAGGCCCCTCATTCACGCTGCCCCACTTCCATGCCTCCCTCTCCTCTCGACCGCAGCCCGAAGGCCTTTGGACAGCCACCGACGGGCCGCACTCACCTGCGAGCCCAGCCCCGGCCCCTCCATCTCTCTAGGCACCCGCAGCAGCGGCGGCTCCCTGGCAAAGTGGCGGCGGTAGCCCGCCGGCCAGCCCGCGCCAGGCCACCTCTGCTCCCACTGCCAGCTCTCGCACCCCCTCCTCCGCCGCCGCCCGACCGGCCCGTGCGCAAAGCAGTCTATCACCCTCGGAGAGCCAATCCCGGCCCTCACTCGGCTGGGGGGCGGGACTTTCTCGAGGCCGGAGGGTTTGCGAGCTGAAGGCCCCGCCCCTGGCCCGCCCATCCGCGCTCGGCCGTGGGAGGGACCAGGGATGGGGGGAGGGGGAGGGGGAGGGGGAGGGCGGTGTCGCCAGCCCAAGACTGTGTGCCGCGGTGTCCACCTGCACCAGGTGCGCCTACAGATACAGGGTTTGGCTGTTATTCCAACGCTAACTATCATCTACTGAGAGCAGACCTGGACTGGGCTACTTAACAGCTAGAGGTCCTTTTGAAACTCTCTTTACCTCAGTCTCCTCATCTGAAAAATGGGTAAAACAAGGGTACCTACCTCAGGCAATTATCTAGAGAAATGAGAAAAAGCATGGAAAGCCCCGCAGCCAATGCTTGGCATATAAAAAGGAATCGCTTTATAGATGGGATAGGTGTTGGCTATGAACATTCTACCACTCTCCATTTGCATGATCTTGGGCGAGTCCTTTCTACTGCAGTCTATGAGGATTCTGTGTTCTCATAGCAGAAAATATGTGAGTACCAGCGCGACTGCTTAGAGGAGAATTGGACAGGAGACGCCCAAACTCATCTCCTTTTGTAGACTGCACTGGAGGAGCTGGTATTTAAGCCCTGTCCAGCTTGATAGGGGGGCTATGAAGCAAGGATAAGTCCTGGTTCCTGTGTTTGGTGAGCAGGAGTGGGGGAGTGGAGCTCTCCTACATCAGCACCCAGAATACACTCAGGCTTTTCGAGGCCAGCACTTAGCACAGTTCTTTGAATTATTTCTTAATGTGTCTATTGCCAAGCCAAACCAGATTAAGACATTTAGAAGCTGAAAAACTGAAAATCTTATAAACTGATAATTTTGACTTCCTTATTCTATAAAAATAATGCTAAACCATAAAATAAGTGCCTAGAAATCTAACAAAAGACTGGATTTTCCCATGAAAAATGCTAGTATAAAATTATAAAATTATTATTATTATTTTAGTGCCTCTGCCTATTGGATACACAAGCCCTGTGTTACCTCCACAGTCCAAGTTTTTACTGAAGATGAAACTTCTAGTTCAGAGCACAGCACTGTAAAATACTCATCACAGTTGTATTGAGTGGATGGGTGGATGTTCAGATGTATCATCAACTTCTAATAATACAAGGAAAGACAAATTGAGTGACAAATAGAAGTTCAAGCAACTTCCTTGGAAGGCTAGAGGAAGAAACAAGTAATTAGAAAAGGGTGGGATTGAGCATTGGGCAAGGTTTTACAGAAGAGAAAACTTTGGGTGTAGTTATTTTGGTTACCTAATGAGAGCTGTTTATTGATCACTTACTATGTTTTGGCACCTGTGGCAGTGTTTTGCATGTATTACGTCTAATCCAGGACATGGGTGTTATTTTTCTCATCTCTCAGAAGAAGAAACAGGTTCAGACTTATTCCATAAACCCAAACTCATTCAGTAGGTAAGTGAGGGAAGAAAGGATTCAAACATAGTTCTCTTAGAACAAAGTGTTTTGGCCAAAGCAATTTGGTTCTTTTATTTTCAAGGACTTATACTGAAGGTGTTATTGAACTTGACGGAGATTCAAAATCTGCTACTTCAATGTTTTTCATTGGTATCTTAACATATTGGAAGACTCTGGAGCAAATAAGTTCTAACATCCCACTTCCTAGTCAGACTCCTTATTACTTTCTGCCCACTTGTTTTTATGCTTCCCAGAGCTATCTCAGATTAGGATAAGCGTACACTTTTCTAATGGTTATATGAAAGCAAATGCAGTGGTGCCTCAAAGTGCTGCCATTACCTTCCATCTTTGAGAATGCCACTGCCTTACAGATACACCCCAGTACGACAGCCTGATTGTAAAAGAACATCCGTAAAGCAGACTGCCTGAGCCTGCATTCCAGCTTCAGCACTTAGGAGATCTGTGCTCTTGGGAGAGCTGCTAAATCTCTTTGTGCTTCAGTTTCCTCATTTGTAAAAATGGGACAATGGAACTTATTTAGCAGTGCTATCTAGAGAAGTAAGTGAGCTAATATATGTAGAATAGTTGGAGAACAACCTGGTACATAATAGGCTCTGTATATGGGTTAACTATTTTTATTTTCATTGTCTTCCTCAGGAATGTGTGGTGGAGAGAACTGAATCAAACAGCTGGGTGGTATAATGCAAAGGGTCAAAGATGGAGATTCAGCAGACCTGGCTTCTAGAGCAAACTTTGCCTTCGTTTTCTGTGTAAGTTTCCTAGGCTGCCATAGCAAAGAACCACAGACTGGGTGGCTTAAACAACAGAAAACTGAAGCTGGGAAATTTTGGCAGGGTTGGTTTCTTCTGAGGCCTCTCCCCTTTAACTTGTAGCTGGTCTACTTTTCCCTGTGTCTTCACATGGTCTCCCTCTTTGCACATATCCGAGTCCTAGTTTCCTCTTCTTATAAGGATACCACTTAAATTGGATTTTTTAAGAGTATTTCCTTAAAATACAATCACATTCTGAAGGATGGGGTGTTTAGGATTTCAGCAAATATGAATTTTGGTGGGGAGAATTCAACCCATAACATTTTGTGAACCTGGCAAATCATTTCCCCTCTCCGTGATGGTTCCTCATTATTGAAATAGGAGTTAGAGGGGCTGGAGTGGTGTCTCGGCAGTTATGGCGGTTATGGCACTTGCCTGGCATGCATGGGGACACAGGTTCATACACCAGCACCACGTACACAATGAAGTGTCAGAGCAAGAAAGCCACATGAAAAACTAAATAAAATTGATTCTCTCTTTTTCTCTCACTGACCCTCTCTCTTAAAAATAAATAAATAAATAATAAAATAGGAGTTAGAATCTGGAAGCACTAAACTCTATAGACCCTCTCGGCTTTGATCATGGAATTTTCCCAGTTGAGACTAAGGTCTTCCACCCCCAGTTCTTTTTTATTTCCTTTAGGTAACACTATCCTCATTCTACAAGATATATATTAAATTCCTGCTCTGTACCAGGCACTATGCAGCACTGGGGTCTAATGAATAACACAGAGTGACCGGCTTTCCTATTATCTGGGTCTTACTGTGTAGCAGGCTCATGAGTACTTACCTCTCATAGTCAGCTTTGTAGTTCTTGGGTAGATTCTCTTTCTTTTTCTTGGTCATGAAAACCATCTTTTTGTCTCCATCGTGCACAGTGTATGGTACATTGTGACATTTAAAAAGAAATGTACAAATAAATGAACAAATAAATGATTACAACTGGAAAATGGCCTATAAGATGAAAAAGTTGGATCAGCTCCATAAATTACTCTAAAAAGTGCTGATTCCACAATGCCTACCAATTCTTTGATTTAAAAATTCCATGTGAGGGTTTGTTAATACTACTCTTACAGCATGTGTGACAACTGATTTGTTTTGACTAAACTTCTGACTCTAGCCTCATTTCTTCCACACTCCTGGACAACTTCTAAGGTGAATTTGCACTAAAGGATCCCATCTGTGGCTCTGTACAATTTGCAAAACACTTTTGCTTCCACCTGGTTGAGATTCGTAACTTCTTGGTGACTAGGCCTAGCAGGGATTAGCATCCCACTTTTCTGAGTATGGTTCAGCATAAGCAGTTGTCTGAACATATCAGGGCAGCGAATGTCCAAAAGCAGAGACTACAAACATCCAATGTTAAGGGCAGTGCTGCCTCTTTGTTGTGATTTTGTCAATACCAACACTGGGAAGAACTGAGTTCAGAGTTCAGGAAGTAGCTATAGATTCAGGGCCTTTAAAACTTGAACTTGTGTAAACATATGAAAAGAGAAAACCAAACCAACAAATACCAAAAACACATTCATACTGGTACTTTTTCAAAGGTATTTTCAAATTCACACCTGTTTTGGTGAATCAAGGTGGGACATGGGTTGTATAGCTCAGTTTCTGCACCTTCCTAAGAAGAGATCTTAACTGCTGGCTTTTAGAGCAAACTAGAAATCTGTCAAATGTAAATATGAGGAAATAAATCTCTGTTGTTTTAAGCCATTCATTTGGCATCTGTCAAATGGGGATTAAATGAAAGAATGTGTAAAATGTACATATAGTAAATTCTATATAAATTTGGCTGTCACTGGGTACAAAGTCAAGTGAGAGAAATGGAAATCTCAGGGGAAACATGGACTTAACAATGATCATGAACTCAGTTCTGGAATACTAGTAACTTTACAGGAAATATAATGAACAAGGTTTTACTGGCCAAAAATTATTCTTAATCTTTCTAGCCCCCATCATTAAAATTTGTCCTTAAGACTTGTAATGGCATTTCTATTGCCAGATTTTAAATTTTTCTGAAGAAACACATTCAGATAGATTCCTACTTTTTTTTTTTTAAAGAGAGAGGGACAGTGAGAGAGACAGAAAGAGAGAAACAACTTTATTTAGTTTTTCACTGGCCTTAGTTGCTCCAACACTCAGTTGTGTACGTGGTGCTGGGGTTTGAACCCGGGTCCTCGTGCTTGCTAGGCAAGCGCCGAAACCGCTGAGCTCCAGCTCCTAGATTCCTACTTTTAACAGGTAACCTCTAATAAGAAAAATTGTTCTACTTTTTCCATCCCTACCCTTCTCTACACATGGCATTGTTTTGATGAAGAAAGCCGCCTTGCCCACTGCTCTGCCTTTACTGGATGACAAGGCACTGGCCAAATCCCTTGTCAGCTGATGCTCAATTATAGTGATAGAGTGGTGTCCATCGTAATTGCCATGGGGCCACCTGAGATGCAAGTTGTTCAGGAGTATAGAAGTCAGCATCATCTGAGCCCCAGTTGGTTAACTTCCATCTCAGTTTCAGAATAAAATAGCTCTACATTGTTCTTTGGATAGATAGTGAAACCTGACATAATCTGGATTTCCTAAATTGAAAATACTAGAATTGTTCCCAAGATCACTGACTGATGAATCTGACTTCTGCATGCATGGGTTGTGAGCCAGGGAAATGGGTGGGATGACACGACAGGAAGAACAATAAATGAAATAATAGAGTGAAAGTCTTCCACTCCTGTGGCTCCCTTGTAAGACAAGTTGAGTAATGGGACACTCTCAGGAACCAGGCAGCCACAATCACTGGTTTTCATTCTCATTCTTTCTCTTCCCCATTTCTCATCTCTGTTGTCTCTGGACATCTGTTCTGTTCTTTCTGTAGAGTGGGGCCCTTTGCTTACTCATAGCCTCATGGTTTCTGCTTCTTTACAACTTCTGCTTGTACATGATACTGATGCTGACAATTGCTCTGACGCTACAGGAGTTTGCTGCCCCAAGATCCACTATCGGCTTGTCATTGTTACTATGTGCTCTCATTCTCCTCCTCCTCCTCCTTTCTTCTTTTTAAATGTGATGCTGGGGATGCCTAGGCAAGCATTATACCACTGAGCTACATCTTCATTCAGATTCTTAAAGGAGAAAATTCATTTGGTAATTATTTATTCAATGATTTATTTAGTCCCCACTTGCTTTGTCCACTCAACTGTGATGGAATAATTTGTTTTTGTCACAGTCTCCAAGGACGTTAGTAAGGACTATAGGTGGAAATAATTTGCATAGAAAGGAACCTACATTACCTGAAATTCCATGGATTAGAGATTCATTTGCCCTTACAAGTAAGTAAACACATTCAGAAGGGTGTATTAGTTTCCTAGGGTTACCAAAGCAAAATGCCAAATGAATGGCTTAAAACAACAGAGATTTATTTCCTCATATTTACAGAGTCTAAAATCCTAAATTAAGGTGTCACAGGGGCATAATCATTCTGAGGCTCTAGGAGAGGACCCTTCCTTGTTTTTTCTTAGCTTCTGGTGACTGCTGGCAATCCTTGTGTGCTGGGATTTGTAGGCATATCATCCCAACCTCTGCCTCTTTTATGAGATTCTCCCTGTCTTTCTCCATGTCCACATTCCCCTCTTCTTGTATGGATAGCAATAATTGGATGAGGTGTACTAATACAGTCGGAAGTCATCTTACCTTGATTTTTTTTTGGAAAACCTTATTTCCAAGTAACATTACATTATTAGGTGCCAGGGGTTAGGATTTCAACATTTGGGGCGGGGGGAGCATGATTCAACCAACATGAGAAGGTAAAAGATGGAAGAAAGAAGAATTCATTTAATTTCCATGCATTTTACTGAGAGATCTTAAGAAAATATCAGTTTTGATTTGGGAGTGGTGAGATGTGAGTTAAAAGTCACTTTGAGACTAGAGGTACTTTCAGAGTGAGAGGCCAGAATGTGCTGTAATAATGAGGAATTTTGGGTAGCCCGGAGGCAGTGAAAGCTACTAGGTTCCTGGAGGATTGGGAAACAAAAGCATCAGGAAATGGGAGAAGATAGATTTTACTTATTTTGAAACTTGTTAAGATTCAGTGGAGTTATAGGAATTCAGAGCAAATACCTCATATCACCTAGGACTGTGTCTGGTAGATAAGAGAGAGAGAGAGAGAGACAGACAGAGACAGAGACCGAGAACAAGAAGGAGGAAGAGGAGGAGAAGATTGGGCATCATCTCTTAGTTTTCGGGGTTGGAATAACTGCTGTCCTCTGCAACCCAAGACACTCTGGCATGGTGCTTGTCTCACTGTATTGCAGTTGCCTGTTTGCTTATCTGTCTCTGCCTCCAATTTGTGACTTGTGAGTTCAGGGTCCTCTCTGTTCACCATTGCATGCCCAGAGCACAGAATCTGCAGAGTAGTCACTCAATAAATGCTTGTTGGGTGAGGGGGCAAAAATTGTCAAGAACCCCAATCTAAACATGTGGCTAGAGATCAGGGTAGAAAGAAGTATAAGATGGAGATTAACCCAGAGCCTAGGGGCTCCCAATTCCTCATGATTCATTTTCAAGTTTCACACATGTCCTGCCCACTTCCAGAATGGGTCAGGAGCAGAATAACCTCCAGTCACTTTTGCTGCGGGGGAACTGGGGAAGCAAGGTGAAGATGCTGATACAGGTGTCAACACCAGCCATATCGTGAACTCAAATGTCTTGAGGCTGTGGAGGCTACAAATAACCTAAAGATGAAGAGCATATAGGCTGGTACATCCCCAGGGTGGGGCAGATCAGAAAGGAGAACCAAAACATGGTGTTGCTGAGTGTCCTAAATATAGGGCACCAGAGGCCAGGCTTCCAAATGTGAGTACAGCTGAGCCATATCACAGACCCACAGAAGGCCTGAGGCAACAGAGCACCTTATCTGGGATCAGCTTTCTCCTCCATTAGCTGAATACAATAGCCTCTCACCTGGTCAAGGAGCTGTGTAGGAGGTGAAAAGAGTGCTGGGCTGGTCCTTCAAGAGCCAAGTCTTTACACAGCCCATTACTATTTTCATAGTCTCTCACAAGGCAGTGAATCTCTCTCAACTTCACCTGCAAAATGGAAGTTGGAACAAAGAGCACCCAAGTAGTACTTTGGAATATGGTGCTATGGAAAAACCATCTGTGTAGTTCCTCATATGCCAACAATTAGAAAGAAGGGAATCATCAGTTCCAAGACCAAGTTGGTCTGATCTCAATCCTAAATATATATGGACACCTAAAGGAGATTGTTTTCCCAGTGTAGCACAAATTGGACTGGCGCCTCTGGAAGGGAGAAGCAGTTCCACATTCTTACCTTAGTGTAGGGCCTAGGATGATGGACCAGTAAGCAGGGCAGAGAGAGAGAGAAGGAAGCTTCTGTGAGATCTGTTCCTAGAGCTGTGACACTGTGCTCTCATAGCCCTTGGGTCTTTTCAGGTAATTCACTTAAATTCTAAGGCAGATTATTATAATAAGTGAAAATATTTTCAAACAAGCAGAGTCATCTTAATTTAAAAAATAGAGTACTTTTTAGATGATGAACATGAAACTAAAAATTGGAAAGTCTGAGGTAGAGTAGAACTCTTAAAGAGGCATAAAAGAATGAAACTGATTTCTACGCATAGTTTGTCAGGATGAACTCAACTACTTTGTATAACCATAAAACTCTAGAAAAGGGCATAAAAGTTGGCAAAACATCCTTATGACACATCCATATAGGCAATACATGATTGCTTGTTATGTTTTGTTTTGAACTAATGTGTAATTTTGACTTTTTTTGGTCAATTTACCATTTGGAGTTAGTTGACCCAGAATCATGGGTCATACTTACAAGGATAGTCAACTTCAGGGAATGGGTGGACAGAAAGTAAGAAGTCATTTCACAGTCACAGGCTCTTTAAAAATCTTCTATTCAATCTGCTGTTCCCTGTATCAGGGTTCTCTCACTCTTCCACATCCCTCAACAGCTCTTATCATTATCTCCTTGAATATCCACATTGATGGGGTGTTCTTTTCATCATTTCCATCATATTGAGCAGAACTCAACTTCACTATTGGTCCTGTATCCGCATTATGGGGCTGCATAAATTCCACTGGATTCTCTTTCCCACATCATGGTCCATTAAGTACTCAACTGAATGATGACACTCCTTATTGTGTTGTTCTCCTGGTTGAACATCCTGGAAGAGTTCCTTCAACTCTTCTCATTAGTACCTTTTTGGCAGAGCCTATATAAAAACCAGTCAACAAGAAAGTCTGGGAAATGAGTTCCAGGGTTTGAGCCTCCCCCCAATTGGAGAGCCATCAGGCAGAAGACCCGTCCTTTGTGCAACGTGCTCAGTTTTATTCTCTAGGGACTGGAGCTACAGCAATAAGCAAGACAAATAAGAAACCCTCTCTTCTGCTACTTATTTCTAGAGGGGAAGGATAGTCAGTAAAAAAAAAAAAGTCTATGAAAAAAGAAGGTAATAAAGCAGGACACAAAGCATCCTAATATTAGATGCAGATTAGTAAGTGACTTGTTATGAGAGTTCTCTCAGCAACTCCTGGTAGGGAGTGAGGGAAAGTAATGGTTAATTTTATGTTACTTTGGTGAGACTATGGTGACCAGTGCTTAGCCAAACACCAGTGCAGGTGTTGTTAAGAAGGTATTTTTCATACTAATTTCAGTAGCAGTTGTACTAATTTACAGCCCACCAACAATGTAAAAGTGTTCCTTTTCCTCCACATCCTCATGAAGGTTCTTTACAAGTTCAGGCATGGAACTACCATATGACCGAGCTATACCTCTTCTCTAAAGAATCAAAGTCATCTTATTACAGTGATATGTGTGTACCCATGTTTATAGCAGCACAACAGCCGAACTATGAAACTAGCCCAGGTGTCCATCAACAGGTGAATGGATAAAGAAAATGTGGTATAATATTCCAAGTGGAGTTCTCTTCAGCCATCAATGAAAATGAAATTATGTTATTTTCAAGAAAATGGATAGAAGTAGAGACCATCATGTTAAGTAAAATAACTCAAACTCAGAAGGTTAAGGGTTTTAAGTTTTTTCTCATAGGTGGAAGCTAGAGAGGATAGAGGAAGAGAAAACTGGAGGTGGATCTCCTAAAAATAAACAGGAGATAAGTAGAGAAAAGGGACCAATGGATGGGAGGTAGGGAGAGAGGGGGATAATGCTGGGGAGTGATATTGGCCAAATTATAGTGTTATTATGTACAAATATGTAACAACAAATCTCATCAATACGTATAACTATAATGCACCAATAAAAATGTAGGAAAAAAAGAAGGTATATTTAAAGATGTGATTAACATTTAAAATAAGTTGATTTAAGTAAAATACTTTACCCCACATGGTATGTATAGGCCTTACCCAATTAGTTGAAGGCCTTAAGACTGAGGCATCCAAAACCAGAGAACAAATTCTGTTTCCAGACATCACATAGAAATTGCAACCTTATGATTCAAGACTGCAACATCAGCTCTTACCCAGCTCTCCAGTCTCCAGCTTACTGACTTGCCCTGTGGATTTCAAACTTATTAACCCCAACATTTGCATGAGTCAGTTTCTTAAAATTCCATCCCCTGTTTCTTCTTTTGACTATTTCTCTATAGAACTGAATATCTTGATCATCCATTGACAAGGTTTTTGCTTTGTTTTGTGTTATTTTTTAGTTAGAAAACTAGTTGTGGGTCCTGAGGAATGTCGACTTTGGCTTAAGGTCATAGGAGATCTGATTTTAGGTTCCAGGTTGGCCAACTTACCATGTGACCTTTAAAAAAGTGCTTGCCTTCTTTGAACTTTACTTCCTGGATATAGCAGAGAGCTAGCTAGGGCAGTAACTAACTCTATTCTAGCCAGTTCTCCCACTAACACCCCCACATCCCTGACCTTTACCACCAGGTAAGTGCCGCTTCCGCTGGAAGCTTCCCTGATCTGTCCAGGAAGCAATACACTTCCTTCTGTGTTCTCCTTCAGGGTTTTTGGTAACCCTTTATTATTGCACTATTGCATTATCCCATAAAAACTCTTCGCTTTCAGGTGAAAAACAACCCCAGTTTTCCTGGGGTTGAGAAGGCTTCCTGAGACACTGCACTCTTAGTGATAAAATTGAGATAGCTGATCATTCTAATTTTGTTTGTCTCTTACTAACCATGGGTCCTTGAAGATATTCAACATGATATTTGTTGTTGAGCAGTTCTTACACAAAGTAGATGCTTAATTGTTTTTATAGTTGTGGAGGTAAAGAAATAATATCTTTCTTTTTTCTACCTAAGTTCAGTACCTATTAAGATGGACATAGAAAATCCATATGCATAGAGATGAAAGTGTTTACTAGTGATATAAACTGATATTGGTATTGGAGAAGGAGATTAAGCCTTCTAGCCAGTGGTCCTGAAACTTCATCCCCTTAATTAGGGTCTTACCCAACCATAATTCCCAGTAGTCTTGGACCACTGCAAGAATCTGAGTATCTGAGTGCACAGGATGGGGCAAAAGCCATGCTCCCTGCAAGAAGGCTGATTCCAAAGAGAAGAGCGAGAGGCTGCTGAGTGTGCAAAGCTTGTCTGTCGAATTCTCTACTCTGACTTTCTTTGAAAGAAGGGAGGAAAATGGAGGAGGGAGAAATACAATGGAAAAGTGTTACCCCAGCTTCCTTCCACAAGAAAACACAAAGCCAGGGGAAAGGAGAACTCCCAGAATTGACTGAGCTAACAACTCAATCAATAAATAGTATCAGTACTGCTCATTCTTTATCATTTGGTCATTGACTGGGGATACTGGAGCTGTTGCAGAGTTGAGGGTGTCACCCTCATCATCGGGCGGGCCACCACATACAGAGAGGACAATGGACAACAGCATCAGCATGGTGATCACCTGCTGAGATCTCTCTCACATTGACAATGTGAGAACCTTCCTAAGCAGTGTCTTTGTACCTACCTGACTTGGATTTCATTAATGGTTCTTTCCCAGAACTCGCCAGAACCACATTGACATGGTAGTTGTTGATGTTTTCAGGACACCATCCAGTCTCAAAAACAGAATGCTCACAGTTTGTTGGACAAAATATTGTATTTTCTCAGGATGGAGAAGTATGATCATGTTGGGATAATAATGAATTTGTGTGATGCTCAAGAGAGGTTCCTTAGGGTTTCTATATACAAAGACAACAGTGATTTGAGATTATTTTAGGCCAGAAAAGATTTGAGTCAACTAAAGGACTGTGGAAGTCCTGCTTATTCTCCAGCATTCCGGTGCCCCAACTCAACTTGAACCTTGTTTCCCAAGGGTAATCAGAAAGGCTTAATAAACCAGATAAACATACTTTAAATGGTACTTGTGTCTTCCCTAGCCAAGTGGAAAGTGGCCAAGTTCTCAGTTCCACCCCAGTTATTACCTGTACTAGATGAACTTGATTTAGCAGTGCATTAGTGCACTAGAGATGAGGTCCACGCTGGTTCTAACAAGGAGCATGGTGTGTCTCTCTGTGTGTGAAAGGTGAATAGGAAAGGAATGGGCCTAGAAGAAGGTTTCTAGCACTTTTAATTCAATATAGACTACTGAACTTAGGTACTCTTGAGTCTGGAGCTCCTCGTTTGTGAAATATGATGTGGAGGGGATTGGATTAAATACCTTCTGGAATCTCTTCCAGACCAAACGCTGCACCAAAAACAACCAGCCATGCAGCATGTGTAGCCTGCTGGAAATCTTCACAGAGGATGTTTTAACATGTTTTTCTTTTTTAAGACAACTACTCCATATCCTCTGTGTCTTCTTCTTGCAGCAGGTGTTGTCCTTGTGTACGGCATGTGTGGAATATTAATATTAATAAAAACATAGTGGCACATCAGCTCACGGTTTAATATTTGCATTGTAATTATCTGTGACAGCCATCTCCTGAATCCACAGATATTAACATTCCAAACCTTTCCAAGTCATATTTCATAGCTTCCCCGACACACATCCATCCACAAAGATGATTTCATTATTAAGAATTTCATTTCTCATAATTGATTTTCTAACTTGGGCTCCACAGGCAGGAAGCTGAGAATATGTGACTTATTGCTTTAGTTTGCTGGCCTTGAATTGTTCTATGTGCAAATTTTATGGCACACTGAATTTCTGCTCTTTACCAGCTCCTTCCAGAGGAGGGAAACCTGGATCTCTAACAACTTCAGAATAAAAACAAACAAGCAAACAAAGAAAAAGCCTCTTAGAAAGAAAGGCTCATGTTTTCTCAAAATGCTATTATCCTATCCATGGGCTGTTGAAAATGAGCTGAAGGAAATAATAACTGTACTGATAGGAAATGGAGGAGACTAGTTAATTTTCTCATACCATGTTGAATAAGCATCCTTGTGTAGTAAACATCTAAGCACAGTTTTAAAAAGCTTTAGATTCTGCTGAAAGCATATCTATTCATAATAGAAATCTTTCCTGTTGGCAATGGCATATATAAGGGATGCATATTGTTATATTGTGTATGTGTTTGTGTGCATTTACAGAGCTCTGAGATATTGGGAAGAAAGGGAAAATGAGTGTATTAATTTCTTCTGACTGCTGTCACCAATTAATCACCACAGAACAACAAAAAGTTATTTTTTTTCGTATTACTAAAGGGTAAATGTCTGGAATTCGTCATTGCTGGGTCATAATCAAGGCATCAGTCAGGCTGCATACTCTCCCAAAGCTCTAGGAGAAAATTCATTCCTTGTTCTTCCAACTTCTGGTGGTTATCAGAACTCCTAGACTTATGTAGACATTTCTCTCTCTGCTCCATCTTCACATCATCTTTAAGTCATTAAGAGAATAACTTAGATCAGACAGGGAGCTGAAGAGAAGGTGTTTGTAAAGTCTAGACAATTGTTTCAGGAAAAGGAGATCTTGCAATCTGAATGTCAAGATAAGGCAGGCTGTGTTGGAATAATCATAATGATTATGATTGACAGACATGATGGAACTGTTCTAGACATTCACATATACAAACTTATTTAACCCCTCAGCAACCTTATTAGTTTACTATTATTATCTTCATTTACAGGTAAAGAAAAGAGCCTCAAAGAAGTCAAATGACTTGCACAAGATCACATAAGAGATCAGAGCTCTGAATTCAGGTTTGTCTGCTGTCAATCCCTTGTTCTTAACTACAAGGTAAGTAGTTCTTAACTACAAACAGCATGTTTAAGATTGCTAGTGCTGTGTTGGCCAGAGGATAGGTGTTCAACACTTGTTATTTCCTGTCTATGGTGGAAAAGCAAGAGTATCACTGCTATTATAACCCTGGGGAGATGAATGGTCTGTAGGATGGGAGGTAGTGAGCATGCTCAAGGTATGATTCTTTGGTCATCTTTGATCAAGAAGTGAAACACAAAGTGAAGCCGTTCCAGTTTATTTGTACTTTGTAAAATCCTATTGAGAGTAAAAAAAAAAACAAACTCCAGATGTCCCATATTATGCCTTCAAAGTCAACCATTTACCACTCCTACAGGATTGGATGAAAGGAACTAGATAAGAAGAACTGGCAATATCTCCTATCCTGCCATCACTGTCCCAAAACATGGGCAAGATCAGAGGCCTGGGAATGAGGATGGGGTTGACTTCTGGAGAATGCAAACTTGAAAAGAGAAGTTATCCCCTCAGGTTGTGTTTTGTTGGCCAGAACTGGGCCCCTTGCTTGCACTTAGACCAATTAATGGCAAAGGCGCATGAGAGTATTAATACTGGCTTTGACCAGTCAAGATTCATCCCCTAGAGCTGGAGTAAGGGCCACCTTCCAGACAACATGAGGTCTCTAGACATTACCCATGTGAATTAAAGAATGGAAGGGGAAAGGCTATTAGACAGGTAATGGATAATATCTGTTACACCTCAAGTGAATAAATAGAAATATTCGGTGTCTATAAAAAGGGTAGGCTGATATCGCATTCCCTGACTGAACACTTGCTTTGTTCCAGTCTTCCTTGCCTGTCCCAGTATTATCAGATGTGGAAAAAGCATGTTAGGGAGAGTTGGGAAAGCCCTCAAAAGGTGGCAGAAACCACTCCCTCAAATTTCATATTATTGAAAGATAAGAAAAATAGTTTCCACTCAAGCCCTAGCACCTCGGTTAGAGACTAAGCAGGGCAAAGATTGGAGTTTGTGAGATTACTAAGGACCATCAATGATACAGTGAAAAACTAGCTAGCACCTACCTAGCACAGTGCAAATTGAGTCTGCTCAGTCAATAAAATTACCTTCATGGAGGAAGAGGCAATTTATAAAGGTCTCACACTCAACTAATTTCTCTGTGTCCTATGGTCCTGCTTTTACCTGGTTTCCTTTGATGCCTTTCCATCACAGTGTTAACCACCATCATGTCAACATTGTGTTTTCACATTCAGAGAAGAATTTTCTCCCCATTTCCCACTCACTCCACCCTGGTCTCTAGCTGTGTTTCTGCACCCACCCTGATATGACTTGGGAATCTGGGCATCATGATTGTCATGTGTAAGGTGGAGACCTCAACAGTGAAAGCAAGCAAGCACTTATTCTTAGAAGGACTTGGATTATAAACACAGAAGTCCAAGATGGGCTCCTTCCAGGCACTGAGGTAGCAATTGGTGAGAGTCATGCTGGAACATGTCTAGCTGTGATACAAAGCAGAATGATATGCTCTAACAGAGGATAATTTTATTTCATAGATGAAGAAACTGAGAATTGGAGAGGTTAAATGACTTGTCTAATGGTTGTACAACCTATAAATGACAACACCATCCGTTGTGTTCAGGTCTTTTGAGTGCTCATCCAGATGGTCTCTGCTGTAGCATGCCAAACTAAGATTCTAGAAAAGGAAGCACTACCTCCTGCTGCATTCAGCATTTTCTGTCTCTAATGGATTTACCACTTTGGTACCATTTTCTGCTGATTTGTCATCTCTATGGGGGTATCCTATCTTACATTCAAACTTTTTACTCCTGAGAGTCTTTATTGCTCAAAAGAAAACAGGGTAAGGATGGAAGAAGGTATGGGGATAATAGGAGGTATGGACATTGGTACACATTTTCTGGAGAGTTGCTAGCAATGCGTATAAAAAGTCTTAATGACATGGATATGTTTTAATGCACCAATTCCACTACTAAAGTTTATGTGGAGGAAATAAATATGCATTAAAAATATACAAAGAAGCACAAAACAAAACAAAAAAATCCAACAGATCTTAGTTATGGACTAGGTAAATATGGTATTCCTAAAATGGAACATTATGCAATCATTCACAGTGATGATGTCAGTCACTATTGTATGTAAATAACTTCTATGATAAACCAAAAAGTAGGCTATATGCGTAATGTGATTATATCTTTTATAAATGAATTATATTTGGGCATGTGTGTGTACTTGTAAAAAATATGAACTCTCTTTATCAACTTCTGACCACTTAGTTGATTTACCAGATAAATTAATCCTTCCCCCTTCAACCTACAAAGCTTCCAAGGTTAATGCTCACGCTGCAGAAGGTCTGGATGGAAGACTGAAATTTGGACTCACTTATTCCTTCTCCTACTAGACTTAGCAAGAGTCACTCGTACAGTTGTCTATATAGTTCTCTTTATATCAATTCATTTTAATTGCAATTTCATGGTTAAATGTTGCACAAGTTGAAAAAAGACTCTAAGCACAAAAAGTTATTAAGAAGACTAAATTGAATGATTTGAAGAACTCAATGCTTATTTTATTATGGATAGGTAAGACAGTTCTAAAGGAAGTGGGGGGAGTCATAAAAATTCAAGATTATCCTCTTAGAATGCTTCAAAATAGTTTCAAGTTCTTTTTTCTTCTTCAAAGAAGCCAAAACAAGAATTTGGAGACAAAAATATTATGATGACATTGTAAGGAAAGACAAAGATGATCTCCCTTTGTCAGACTGAGAATCACAAAAATGGCTACATTAAAACATCATCTATCTATCATCTATCTATCTATCTATCTATCTATCATCTAACTATCTATATAAAACCATCAGATACTATATAGGAAAAAGGAAAGATATATGTAGAAAAAGGAAAGATAGAGTGATTTATCCAGCAGAATATAATGAAATTCTGGTCACGTTTTACTCTTCTTTTACCTTTCTTTTCTTAAAAAAATAAGGTTGTCTCTAACTTTAATAGCAAGAAAATACCGCAAAGCCATCACCATTAAGGGAAGGGAAAATCAGAAAGAGGAGCTTCAGAATTAAGGGAATGATATGCTAACACTTCCAGAGTGCTCCAGGAAGACCTTCTGTCTTTCCCCATCAGGGCACTGTTTGGGTTATAATACATCTAAACAGTGACAAGTTTGGCTCCTTGGTTCTGCCCCATCCTGAGGGTCAGATGACATCAGTGGGCAGATACCTCAGTAAACTTAATTTCTTGGGGAAGAAGGTGCAGGGACTCTAGCAGGTTGAGATTTCAGGGAAGAGAGATGGACATTCTCAGGTGACAATGCAATCTAAGGGGACAATAAGTCAACTCGATCACAATCGGGACGGAAAATGGAGGGGAACAATTCTGAATATCTCAAATAACTCTCATTGTGCATGGGTTGGAGTGAGGTCTTTATTTTTTATAAATATAATTTTCTGTCCATAAAAACCTTAAAATAATCATTAACTTTTAACTTAATAGAAGTGTTTATTGACAACCATTTTTAAGTATAATAGTAAATCTAAAATTTTAATAAAGTTGTTCATAGTTTTCCATAAAAATGGTAACAAAAATGAGTCTTATGCTAATACCTTTCTATGATACCCTTTGCTTCAGTTCTGGGAAGTCTAGGACAATCTTGCAAAAATAAATAAATAAATAAATAAATAAATAAATAAACAAAGGAAAATCCCTGAGAGGGTTGAAGCCCTGCCCTGGGTAGTAGGATTACTAATTTATTTGAGGGCATTCTGGAGAGCTGGAGTTAGGAGCAGCTCAAAGAGAAAAGGGTGAAAGAATACTTGGGGCCACATGGTGCTAGTGGCAACACTGACTTTGTGAAAGTAGAGACCATAGGTTTGAATCCAATTTTGTCATTTTCCAATGTGTCTCTTGGGCATGTTACTTAAACTTTCTGAACTAGATTTTAATATCAAAAAGGGCAGTGATCTTTTGTTTCCTGTTGTATTACCAGGTCTAATATTTGGTATGTGGAAGACATTCAAAAAATGCCTTGAATAAAGGGACAAAGTGAAGGCACTTAGCATAAACTACATGTTTCATAAGTGTGAAGTTCCCTTGCCTTCTTTTACAAAATCCACTTTTTAAATTTTTATTTTGAAATAAGAATATACTCACAAAAAATTATAAAAATAGTCAAAATAGTTGGGAGAATTCCCGTATACACATCACCCAGCTACCCGCAATGGTGATATCCTGCATATCTGTAGTGCATCACCGATGGACTGGCACAATACAGTTTCACCAGATCCTGCATTCACACACCTGTTTTGTATGTCTTTGCATATGTGTAGGTTGGTGTCCCACTCCACAATCAAGACACCATCCATCACAAAGGAGCTCTCTGGTGTTGTCCTTTTATATTCACACCCTCCCCCTTCTCTTACCTCTGACAACCACTTATTTCTTTCCATATCTATAACTTCCATTTCAAGAATGCTTTGTAAATGGATTCATGCAGTATCTAACTTTTTGAGACTTTTTTTTCCAACTCAGCACAAAACTCTTAAGACCCATCCAAGTTATTTTATTATATCAGGACTTAGTTCCTTTTTATTGCTGAGGGGTTTCTCCATGGGGTGGATACACCACAGTTTGTTTAATTAGCACTCATTGAAGGACATACCCATTGTTTCAATGTTTGTTTCAAATAAAGCTGCTATGAATATTTGTGTAAAGGTTTTTGTGTGAACATCAGTTTTCCTTTCTCTGAGATTAATGCCCAGGATTGTGAATGACAGGTCACGTGGTAAATATATCATTAACTTTTTAAGAAATTGTCAGGTGGATTTTCTGAGTAACTCCATCATGCTACATGTCCGCCAAGAGCATATACAAGATCCAGCTTCTTGGCATCCTTGTCAGCATTTACTTTGTAGGTATTTTGAAACTGGCTTTTAATAGATATGTAGCTGTACTTCTTTAATTTGCTTTTCCTGAATAACTGGCAGTGCTGAACATTCTTTCACATGTTTATTTGCCATTCATACATCATCTCTGGTGAAGTGTACAAGTCTTTTGCGCCTTTTTAAATTGTAGTGTTTGTTGAGGTTGGGAAGATTTTTATTCTGAAAACAAGTCCTTTGTTAGGTATGTCATTGGCCAATATTTCCTCTCAGTTGTTAGTTTTCATTTCATCTTCTCAATTTAGTGTCTTTCACAAGGTAAAACTTTCTAATTTTAATGAAGTTCAATTAATTCATTTTTTCTTTTTGGATTGTTTTGCTGCCATATCTAAAAACCCTTAACTTTAGGTCACAAACATTGTCTCCTGTTTCCATCTAAATGTTTTATAGTTCACCTTTTCATTTAGACCTATGATTTATTTTGAGTCCATGTGCAAGGCGTGAGGAATAGATTAAGGTTCATTCCATTAGTTGTTGACCTTCAACCCATTTGTTTCTGCCAAGTGAGATAATAGCATCAGGTTTTACAGGAGTAAGATAATACAGAAGAGGTAGGATGTCTTTACAGCCCCTTGTAGGAAATTAATTGCCCTCCCGTATATATCTAGAATGAGCTTGATGCTATAGAAACCAAACAGACTAGTGAGTCTTTCTTCTATAATAATATTGTGCAAACAAATACTGTGCATACTGGATACTGAGGAAACTCTGCTGCTTCTTGCATCACACCTTAGAGTCAATTTCTGTTTGAAGCAGAAAGGGAACATTGGAAATTTCTGTTATGCATGATGGCATATTATTTAAGGGTAGGAAAGGGCATGCTATAGAATCATGGCCCCAGAGGTAGAAATCAAGAGTCCCTTCTACAGCCTTTCTGCAAAGGACAATCTTTGATTCAACAAGTATTTACTGAGTAGCTATTTCACATCAGGACTAGGCAACATAGATGAGTGAACAAAATAGAACCAGCCCCCACCCTCTAGAGGGGTTGGGAGGTGGAGTACAGGTAATTACACAGACACATACAATAGTGTTTGCCAAAAGCTTGTGATAGGATGCTGAGGGAATATACAATAGGGATGCCTAACTCAGACTTGGGGAATCCAGAATGCTCCCTATGAGGCCTAATGGATAAATAACAGAGAGCTAGGTAGAGTACAGTAGGTGAGGTGGGAGTAATAGTAAAAGAATAATCTTCTAGACAGGAGAAACTGTATATGAAAAGGCCCAGAGGTGAGAGCCTGATGGAACATGGACTCTTAAGCATTCGGTGTGTAAGGGGCCAAGGATGAGATTGGGTGTGTCATGCCACAAAGGATGAAACTGGATGGGGGAGAAGGGATGGAGAATGTTTGATACATTTACATTGGAGCTGAATTTGAGGTTTAAGGAGGAGGATGAGAATTTTGAGATTGTTTTGAGAAATGGGTATGAAAAGTCATGCAGAGAAACAGAAGAACTAAGGGGGCTGTGTGGAAGGAGCAATTAAGAAACTAAGCTTCTGTAACTTCATTGCCTTGGTCTAGCTTTGTTCTGAAGGGTTCACACAAAACTGGAACACCTCTGCTAGTCTGTGGCAGCTCTTCCACAGTCTTAAAAACACGGATCATATTCTCTCATGTTTCCTTTTCTCCACCTTAACTCACTCTCAGTTCTGATAGCCATTTCCTTTTGACACAGCTTCCTGACCCCTGCTCTTCTAAGTAGACTTTCTTTCCATTCACCACTTTTAATTTAATCACCATATGATGCCTAAATTTTGGGTATAGTGTAATTAGCTGGAGAACAGAAAGACACTCCTTCTGGAGTCTGAAATTCTATGCATAGCATCCACATACATTTTTGCCCTTGTCAGGGAAGCTACTTCTCTTCTGTGAACATTTGGGCCAACCAACATCCCCCCCAGTGAGATCTGTGGCAATCATGGGCACTGGGGACATGCCTGAGCCCAGAGTCTCTGCTGGGGAAACAGGTTTGACAAGGCCTTTACAGACTCACTCCTCAACAACCAGCAAGCTAGATCTGGAAATGTGTGACCCAGCCTTCTCAGGAAGTGGATTTCCAGAATTTTATCTTCCAGTGAGAATCAAGGCATCAACAACTATTCACTGACAACTGTTTGGTCTGTGACTTGGGGTGGAAATGGGGACCACAAAGTGGGGATACTGGATGTCTTCTAGAAGTGTGCAGCCTTGTTGAAAGAAAAGAATAGAAGGAGTGGTCAGAGAAGGCCCTTTATGTAGAAAATAGGGCCAAAACTGGGCCTTGACAATCAGGGGAAGTATCAGCTGATGAAAAAAATAAAAACAGCACACAAGGATGGAAAAGGGAAGGTGCAGAGGTCAGAACATCTAAGGAAAACCTAGAAAAAGAAAAGAAGACACTGTGGTCAGAGCAGAGACCATATGTGAATATTGAAAGAAAATGCTGCAAAGGTAGATTGGAACATATTAGGACACCAGCTATTAAAGACTGGACTCTTCTACAGGCTGGGAGAGCTACCAAGTACTCATGAACCTGAGAAGCAGATAATTAAAATGGTGAATAATTTGGCATCTGAGTCTGATCAACCTGGGGAAATCAATCCTATACTCTGTTGTTCCCGGGATAATAGAGCTTGGTAAATTCTAGGGAGGATAAAACTCTACCAGGAAGTGGTCCAGGGAATACAGAAAGGCATCTGTGTGGTTTAGCTTTAGCTCACTCTCAGGTGATCGTCCCAGTAGTCACTCCTAGAGGATATAAATGGAGAGTAGAGCACATCATTCAAATGAGTGACCTGGGAGGTGCTTTGAGAAGCAACAGTAAAACCTGAATCTGGGAGAAAAATGAACTGTATAATTTTTAGGGCCCCTTATTCACAATTATTAAGACTTTCAACATGGCAATGGTACGCCAAGCACAGCACCCTTCTAAGTAGTGGGTACATATGACATCACTGGGTAAGGATGAGGGCAGGTTCTCATCCAAATATATGCAAAGGATCTGAAGAAGGCTCCCATACCCAGTAGGTTCACAGCGCATTACCTCTCTCTCTCCGCCCTGGGCATGTGAAAACTCAGAATTCCAGTTCATATAGTCACCTTTCAGCTTTTGAAAAGAATAATAAACAAGGGGCAGGAATTCTGAGTTTTAATCCTGAATTTGCTTCAAAAGTTATGTAAATAATTTAATTTTTGGGCCTTAGTTTTCTGGCTCATATTATGTGTTTCATAGGTTTTGTTTCTCCCCTTTTCTATAGAGAAGGCCAGTTTTAGAATCTTTACAGTAGGGTCTCTTGCTGGAATACCTGAAGGAAGACTCAGGCTCTAATGATAACTCTTTGATAGCGTATTGAATTTAGTGAAATGCATTTGCTTCTCAGAGAAAACTCCAGATATTTTTTCACAACACCTTCCTGTTTCATTAGAGAAGTCATCTCTGGCCATTCTCAAAGAATGGAGGTTAAATAGGCTTCAGGTCTATTCTTAGTCATTCTGTGAACTTTTTCTAGGTCCTCAGGAAACTGACTTCTTTTTTCTGTGTTTCAGTTTCCTCTTCTGCAAAATATGCGCATTGGACTAGGAGATCTGTAAGGTCTTTTTTAACTCTGTATTTATTTGAACCTATGAGGTAACTTGTCCTGCATTTAGCATCATATGGTGCTAGGATGAACCTGGGGATGTCTGTCAAATGATGCAAGCCCTCTACAGTAAAAAATGATGTGTGATTCATCTCTGAATCTATAGTTGCTGGCACAGTACCTCACACTCAATTAAGAGTTCAATGGTTAGAGCTATTAATGGATGGGCGATGCCTCTGGGGGAGAAACTTTAAACAACCAACAAACAAAGTAAAGGCACTGAGAAAATGTAGGACCAAAGAAAGACACCAATTTTCATAATTAATTCACTAGTGACCACCCCAAAGAATTTATGCTACTAAAGTTTAGAGAATGGGTATATCATAAAGAAGTGTGGATAGCAGGCATAAAAATGAATTTTTAAGAAATTTGGTGCTAGAAAATAGAAAGATAAAAGATAAGAAGTCCTTTAGGCATGTGGCAAAAAAAGAGAGAGAGAGAGAGAGAGAAAGAGAGAGAGAGAGAGAGAAGAAAAAACGAATCCTTTAGTTCTTTTATTTTAAGAAGACTGAACATATTTGTTAACCAAGAGGAAGAGGAGAGAAGAAGAAAAAGGCTGCAGATTTTATAGAGGTAGAGATTAATTTGTTCCCTGGAGAGGGCCAAGATCATAGTTCTCCATCCCAAGTCTCTGTCCCCTGAAAATATAACAATATTTAAAGACTTGTAGAGGGAAATCACACGTTAGAGAAGGACTGGGAAAGGTAAGCTCCTGCTTACAATTTCTGTGATCAGCATGTCCATGAATTCTTATTGTGCCCCATGGTTCACAAGCAGATGATGGTAGACAACGTGAAGAAAATCTTTGAAATAGTCTAAAGCTTTCAATATAACCTAACCTACCAACACTTATATCCAGTAAAAAAGGAAATGGGCCTTTTGAGGAAAAAAAAAAAAAAAAAAACGCCCACTGATTTTGGAATGTGGTCCAAGGTAGGAAAGAGGCCATCTAGGAAAAACATCAGACTGGGAGTTGCGAGTTCAGATCTGGTCTCCTCTTGTGATTCTTTATGTGCTTTTGGGCATATCCTTTCTTCTCTATCAATTTTCCTTGGACAAATAGGAGTTTGGAATAAGTGTTTTCTTCTACATGTTCTGATTCTTGAACATTGCAGAATCATCTGAAATAGTTAGCATTTATCTCTGGTTCTTGGTCAGCTCTGTATTAAATTGGCCATTGAGGGACAAGGGGCAAAACAGCTCTCACAATGGTAAAGCAATTAAGTTCTCCTTGGCAATCTTTACTGATGTCTCTGGAGAGCTCACAATACTGGCATCAGGTCCAACAGGAAATCTTATATGCTTGCTAATAACATTCTGGACCCTCCTACTTGGGCTGTGGCATCAGCATGACTGAATCATGTTTGGCAAAGCAAGGTTTAAGTGTGTGTGCACTGATGACACTGATGAAACCCACTATTGCCTTCAGGGACTGTGCTCCTGACTAACTTCCAAGTTCTGAGTTCATAACTTGGTTTTTCCCTTTGTCAACCAATTTCCATATAGGATTAATGGGAGGTGGAAGCATCTTTGTCATTGAATGTATTATGACAAATTACTCATTCATTCATTTATTCAAAATCTGCATTGAGCAACTTTTATATTTATTAAAGGTATATCTTGGGTGGATGGATGGATGACAAATCGAGTATATCATAAGGAGGGAGCTTGACAATGACAGGAGATCCAGGATCTTTTCCACCACATCATTCATCAGCAAAAACTTTTTTTTCAATAACAAGTGATTGAAACTTAAATCAAAGTGGCTTACGTGGGGGAAAAATAAATATATTGAATAATATAGCTGAAAAAAATATTGAGAGTTTTCAAAAGTCCTTCTTTAGCCTACAGTTCTAGTTTATTCCATGTTAGCTCCATCCTTACATAGTCTTTCCTCATCCAGTGGCCAGGATCACTACCAGGCTTGTAAGCAGTTCCAGGCTTACATTCTTCTAGCTCCAAACCCTGAAGGAGAGTGTCTTTCCCTAAGGAGTTCTAGAAAAAAGTCCAGTCCAGTTTTGACCATGCGCTCATCCCTAAACAAATCCCATGGTCCAGAGGGTGCTGGGCCTTTTGGGCCCACCTCACAAAATCCAGAGGTGATGTCATCCTCAGTGGAGCCTGTGGACTGAGAGTGAGGGCAGGATGTCATTCCCAGAAGAGAAAGGAGATGCTGGAAAGCAAAACCTCAGATGTCTTCTTACTGAATCTCCACAGGGCAGTCCCTTTGCCATTTGGAACTTCTTGATTCCTCACCTGACTGCCCTCATTTCTGAGCCTTCTTTTGCTGTGAAAACTCTTCAATGGAGGAGGGTTTTCTTTTCATTTGTCCTTTATTCAGTACCCACTGTGGTTTCACTCCAACATTTGGCCTCCAGGTTCCTAACTTTTTGACCTAAGTCACTTAATCTTTCATACCATTCAACTTGACAGCTAGTCATTGAATGTGACTGGTGCAGAAAAATTGCTCAGACTTTGTCAGACCCAACAAGAAATACTGCAATGAACAAGACCTTTTCTCTCTACACAGGGAACTCCCAATCTAGTGACAAATAGCTTTCTTACATTGTTCTCTAATTGCTTTCCGAATAAGTATAATTTCCAAAACAAAACTACACACTCTTCAATAGTAATGTTATGCCTCATCCTTCTTTCATGACACCCATATACCTCTAGGCTGTTTCATACTGCAAACACTGGTCAAGAGAACTAGGTCCCTGAGAGCTCCCTATCAGTGAAATGGGTGGAAGTCCTACTCCATAGGTCCCAACCATGATAAAGGAGCCAGAAGCCAGAATGGGGTCTTCCTCTTTGCTACCTCACAGTACCTGACTTGCTTCATACCTCACCCCACACTGGGACCCTGAGTCACCCCATCATTGGTACCCTCACTTCCAGTCTCCTGAAGTCATTGGTGCTGTATGACCTTGACCATACTTTGGATCTAGCTGTCTCCAGAATGAGGATTAGTCTGCTTCAGACTGTATTGCAAGGCTAGGAACAGGATGTGATCTGTTCCATTAGGCTACAAATATGATCTGAGCATCCAACATCCTGTGTCCACAAAATGTGCTGGGGAAAGAATGATGACTAGGCAGGCAGAGTTCTATCCTCCAGGAGTTCACTTAACAGCAGGGAACACTGTTGGCCACTCACCCAAACCTGAGGGTGTGAAGATTCTCCGGCTTCATTGTGATCCCCCTCTACCCATCCTTTGGACAAAGGATGATAGGGACTTTATATCAGTACACTATTGCCTTTGGGAGTAGAGTTGAGAGGGTTGGAGAAAGGTGGTCTCTATGAGGAGCTGCTCAAAATGGTCTCTGTCATCTGTCAGCTGGACACACTCTCCTTTCACTTGCTATCACCAGCCACTTCTGGGGCATCTTAGCCTTGGCTTCAGTCAGTTGTTTAAGGCAGCCAATCAGGGTTCTCCTGGGAGTTTTCTGTGCCCTTGCTGCTTACATGGATGGGTCCAAATCTGCAATGGGTACACTCTGAAACCCTTGCTTCACTTATAACCGTCACAACACCTACTATAGGTCTGTGTGTTGGAGATGAGCTCAAGGTACAGCTAATGATTAAGTCTAAAATGAAGTGAAGCTAATGGAATTGAGCTGAGACAAAATAAATGTCCTTCTCCCAGGCACTGTAATTTAAAAAAAATCACAGCTGATTTTTTTAAAAAGATAGGAACATTTTCTGATTCATCTAATCTTCATTGAACATCACATGAACTACCTCAAAAATTAAGCATTTCTCTGGCATATTTCTGCTCTTCTCTCCTTTGAACTCAGAGGTGAAATTACTCCCAGGATCTCAGCTCTTTTCTCTCTCTCCCCCACCTCTTCTTTCTGACATTAAAATCAGTCTCTGCCTTTCATATCCACACAGGGAGGGGGTGGGGCTCAGTTAATGAATGTTTGAGAAGTCCTTTGAGATCTTGGATGAAAGGTACTTTATAAAATACAATTAAAAATAATAGGGGTAATTACTAGCCAGGACAGTCCTTGTAGGATAATTAGAGAGTTTTCCTCTGTCAGATTCTGAATTCATTCAGAAATGCATGGGTTCAAAAAGCAAAAGTGATTTGAGATTTGGGACCACTTTTGTCCTTCCATTATTCTAGTATTGTTGGTCTGCATTTTTTTGTGCAATGCTGAGGATGGAATTCAGGATCTCAGGCAGAGACAGGTACTCTACCACTGAGCTACGGGTTGTGCTTGAGATTTTTTTTCCTCTGAGATTTGAGGAACATTGCAGAGGGTCAGATCTGGAAAGGACCTTTGAGATCATTCAACTTACCTGGATCACAGGTGAAGTTACTGAGACCCAGGGAGATGATGTGATATGCTGCACAAAGTTGCACAGTAAGTGTGGCAGAGCCACAGTTCTGAAGGTATGGTTCCTGGCCACATTTCCTAATTAATGATGCTTTCTATCCAATCTCTGCATCCTGGTGAACTTCTACCACACAGTAGAGTGCTGGAATGAAAGTCACACAGAATTAAATTCAATTCCTTCCTCTGACATATATGAAAAACAGTAATTAGCAAATCAGGTCTAGTTGCCTCATACAGAAAGTGGAAATACAATACCTGCTCAGTTGTATGTTGTGAGGAGTCAATGAATAATGTACATGGGAGCAATGGCATGGATCATGTGCTCAGTGTATGCTGCTTGAATGGAATCTTGACAGCTCGAGGGTTTGACTTACAGTCCTTGCTTTGTGTTGGTACATTCAGTCTGTTTATTGAGTGCCTACTATGTTCCAAACACTGTGCTAAGCTCTTCATTAATTTTTCTCATTTAATCGTAACCACATCCCCTCAAAGTCAGCTGTGTGAAATTGAGGTTCCAGTTAGTGAACTTATCCTAGGCCATGGAGCACCATTGAGCTCAAGAGGAAGCAGGTATTAGACCTGCACTGTCAGCCACCAGCCATACCACCTTCCCTCGTGAAAAGTGGTGTGCACATAGTTGTGATCCAATGGAGCTTTAAATGGAATTTCCGCTATGATATAGGAGAGGGGTAATGGTGAGGGATGAGGAATGGTTGTAGCATAAGAGCATACACTGAAGCATTTTGCCTTTATAGTTATGAGGATTGAATTATTTTATTTTTTTGGTTTTGTTTTTGCTGGGGATTCAACCCTGGGGTGTTTTACCATTGACTCATATCCTTTTTATTTTTGAGACAGTCTTGATAAGTTGCTGAGAAACTGTTCTTCTTATATTGAGTTTCAATTCTGAGTGGTTGTACTGATGAAAGAATTTAAATAACTTCCTCCAAAAAGGATCCTCAATATGTGTAACTGAATTTGGAATCAAGAATCTGGATAGATTCAGGTCCTGGATCTGCTCCTTAGAAACCATGCACTTTGACCTCGGTCTCGTGTGTAATGAAGAATATAGATAGTTCTCCCATATGGGGTCTTCCCAGGCTCAAAGGGGGTTGTAACACAGTAAATACTTTGTCAATTGCAACTCTGTATAAGTGTAAATAATTACTGTCATCATGTGGAGCTGAGGTTTCTGGTATGAAAAGGGTGGTGGCAGGAAGCCCTAGGATGGTGGACGTTAGGGAAACTTGCTGAACATGCTTGGGAGATCAGGGACAAAACTCGTTATTTCTTTTCAAAAGTCAGCCCAGAACATTCACAGGTCTGAGCTCAGATTATTTGATTGGAAGAGGTAATTTTAGGGGACCAGCCCTTTGAAATTCAACTGAAAATCCTAATGGACTCCATTCGTTTCAGGTTTAATTTTTCACCCCAACTGATACCAAAGGTCAGAAATTGCCACATCACATCCTCTACTTCTCTATGTGTGGAAGGAACCAAGCCCTTGTGAAAGGCCACTAGGTGAGTCCGGCAAAGGAGGAAGAAGCTGATCCCAGAGTCATTAATCAATCCCTGATGATTTTCTCATTAACAAGGCTTTCCCAAATACCTCTTAGAATCTGGAATAACCAGGAATGCATGCTTCTGAACTTCCCTGCTCAGAATGGGTGGCTGAGTCATCCTTTGAGAGACACCAGGGCTGTCCAAGAGAATGACAGTGCCCAAGACTGTCAGAGCAAAGTTGACTCAGAGGTCACTCTGCCAGTCATCCAGGCAGCAGTTTCTGTAGGCCTTCTGGACAGAGTCATCTAACATCCCCAGTGATGGTGTACTCCCTCCCTCACACCATCGACACTTGCTAGAAGTTGTCCTGAAGCTCCTGACACCATCCATCTTCATGTAATTCTCACCAACTACTCAAGGGTCTGTCATCTGGATATAGAGTTATGTCCACCTCTCTGCAGCACCACTGGTAATGTGCCAACCCTAAAGGCTACCCTTTCTAAGACCAGAATACCCATGCCAAGTACCTGTCCTACTTCTGCTTCAGACCATTTGTGCTTTTTCTAGTCATTCACTCATGTGACTGACTAGAACTATGCTTGTAAAAATGCAGATTCTG
This sequence comes from Aplodontia rufa, assembly GCA_004027875.1. Taxonomy (NCBI): domain Eukaryota; kingdom Metazoa; phylum Chordata; class Mammalia; order Rodentia; family Aplodontiidae; genus Aplodontia; species Aplodontia rufa. Next base: position 51,111 of record PVKS010011276.1, read on the forward strand.
ATTCAGTGTATCTGGTGGTGGGAGAGTCTGACTTTCTACATTTCTAATGAACTCCAGGTGAGGCTGAGTCAGTTCTGAAACTCTGCCTATAAAACATAAAAAAAATCATAAAATACCTTTGAAACATGTTTTCCAATCAATAGGAGACTTGAAGGAAGAGGAAGGAAAGGGCAGGAATGAATGTAGACCCAAGAAAAATATGTGGAGATACACTCTGGAATTCTACATGACCTCATGGACTAGTGCTTTCCTGGAAATTGAGAACAAATTCTCTGAACTGAGCTTCATACTGAGGCAGGATAGAGGGTCAAATCTAGGACTCAGGATGAGCTATTCCCTTTTATAAAGGGAAACCACAGAAAAACTCCTGCACAATACTAGTAAGCAACAAGGAAAAGTATCTGTGACACACCTGATTTGTGTTAGTTCTACTAGTGGCAGTTACAATCATACCCCATTCTACCACCACCAACTGCATGTCTACTGACCAGCACCTTCCACATCTACTGGAGTGTGTGGTCAGCCTCACAAATAGGACACAGGCTCGCAACCCAGAACTGTAGTCATTTCAGCTAGGAATCCAGAGGGACTCCCAGGTGGCTGAAATGTCATGAATTATCCTTTAGCCTTAGCCCTGTTCTGACACACAGAACAGAGACTGAATGGAAAATGGCATTTCAAATCATCACAAACAGTTTAGGAGGTGATCATAATTAAGTGTACTAGGGGAAAAATTCACAAGGAAATGTATTTAGGAACCTGATGATTCACTCTTGGGTGCATGTGAACTTTGTCCTTTATTACTTCAAAATTCAGTGAGTGACAGGCCAGCCCCTCCCGTCATTCTTTTCCTTCTTCAGCATATTTCTGCAACCCCTTCTGACACTAAGCATCCAGTGGGTACCAGAGGAGGGTGATTCATCAGGGGCCTTGCGTCCGGCAACCTGGGAAGGTTCTTAGGTGTGTTAGTATCTTTCAGGCAACAGTTCACTTTTTAACTTTGGCCCAGCTGTGCACAACTGTATTCTGACAGCTGTACAGAATATCTCTTGCTTTCCAATGGCTACTCATCTGTGTGATCTTGGGCAAATTACTTAACCTCTCTGTGTCTCAGTTTCATCATCTTGAAAAGAGGTATAATAATGACACCCACTTCATGTGATTGTGTGGAAGATTATGAGTTAATAAATATAAAATGCTTCTAACAGTGCCTAGTACAAGCAAGTGATATCAAAAAGATCAACACTATTATTATTATGAGTGATTATTATTATTACTTTATCTAGGGCTGAGTGCCAGAGGAGGGGGTCCAGGATTCCTACATCTGAATCTGCTATGTTAGAGCCTGACTTGATGTGAATGGAAGTCCATGTTGGTTCTCAGACCTGTGGGAAGGGGTTGGGGCTGGGAAGATAGGAACTACTCCCTATTGGTGGCACAGAATCTCGGAATTCTCCCAACTCCTCAGGAAGAAGATACTTTTGCTATCTCCTTTTAAGAGATGAGGAAGTCAAGCCTTAGAGAGGTTACAGGAGTTGCCTGAACTTATGTGGGTGGGTGATTCAGGACTACAACCTGGCCCAGTGAGCCTGATCCTGGCCCCTGTTGCCACCCTGGGAGGCTTCAGAGGTGGAAAGGGGAGGGGATGTCCCTGGTCATTATCTGATTGTTACTATCCAGGGAAAAGAGACAGACAGCAGAGAGGAGCCCCTGGCTCCCTATACCTGCCTCAAATGCTGCAGGTGAGCACCTGTCACAGCTTAGAGAGGGCCCTGCACCCTGCTCCCCTGATGTGTAGTGGGAGTAGGGTCTGGATAAGGTGGGAAAGGTTGGGATTCTGTTGGTAAGAACACTAGGCGATTCAGAAGCTAGATTCAGAGCCAGCCTCTGTGCCAATTCCAGCAACCAAAACCAGGCCACCCAATAATGGGTCACCAGTAGAGATTTGACCAAATTGATGAGTGAGCCAATGGATGAGCACTGTCCCTGTTCCCAGGGAACTTCCAGCCCAAGGAGGAGAAGGGACAGATTCACAGACATTCCTGCAGAGTAGTATATCCTGTGTCACATAGGGAAGAGCCAGTATGCAGCAGAAGTTGAGTTGAGGACAGTATTCTGAGGACCAGGCATCTCCTCACAGGGGAACCCGATGATTGGGCCTAAAGGCAAGAGGATTCCAGGAGGCAAAAAGGAAGGAAAGGTACAGAGGAGAGGGTATAAGTTAGCATTTGAAAGGTAAGTGAAAAGATAGTCTGGATGTTATTCTGGTCATACTCTGCTCAGTAAGTCCTTGAACTCTACTCTCCCAAAGCATAACTCCAAGCTGAATAGTTATCTATAAATTGGAATGAGCTTGCTTCCCCAACACTAAGTTGGGCAGGACATAAGGAGCTGGCTTGACAAGAAGTCCCATAGGTCTTCTCTATCCTTCAAGCAAGTCCTGGGATCCACTCATCCTCAGGGAGTTAGTCCTTAGCCTCCTGAACAGTAGGCCTAAGTAGAACTCAGTTCTACACCTGGACCTTTGCCCTCCTGCCTAGTTGCCGCACCCTTTTCCATGAAGTTCAGACACACCTTGCCCACTCCCTGATAGCCAGGCTCTGCCACCTCTCCCTGTCCCACCCTGGCCAAATACCAACAGAGGCAGAGGGCAGCTAGAGAAAACCAGAGTGGTAGATCTCACCCGGTAGCAGCCAGGTCTGCAGGAACTGGGAGAAGAGCTTAACATGGAATCACTGGGGCTCCCTGAAATTCATAGTCACAGAGAAGAGAGTTGCTGTCTGCTGAGACATAAGGATCAGAATCCCCATTCTCTGTTTCCTAATGATGTCCCCACAACAGGTGAAAGAATTATACCAGCTGCAATAATTCTTTCCAACTCTATAGGGTATCTTGGCCTCCAGCCCACACCTACACCAGGCATCTACTCTGAGACAATAGGAGTAGAGTGGAACCCAGACTTCCCTCAATCACCCAGAGGCGGGTGGGAGAGCCATGGTCCTTATCTTATTTGTTAGTGGCAGCAGATTGCTCTGCCCACAATACTAGTGATGGTAGACCTTTGCCGAGTGACTGTAGCTTCAGATGCCTTGCCTGGGAAAAGGATGGCATAATTAAGATTGCGAGGAGGAAAAGGACAGCATGGTGGTTTTTGCATGTGCTAAAACACCGACTTATGTTGCTTGGATACCTTACAATATTTCACAAATGGGGAAACTGAGTACTAGCAAGGTTAAGTAGCTTAACTGTAAGGTTCAGTTAGTAATTCTAATTAGGATTTAGAGATTCAGTAGATCCAAGATTTGAGACCAGATTTCACCAGTTAATTTTAGAAATATTTCCTTATGCTGGCAGGAGCTGGTATACTAACTGCTATCATTGAATGCCCAGATTGCAGAAGTAACAGGGATCCCCTTCACTTTTCTACTTTGAATTGAAGTGGGTGGGTAGGCAGTGGGTAGAGACTTGTTCCCAAAGTTTACATGCATTTTTATCACTTTGATTCATCTTCTGTCTCTCTCTTCAACACAAACACACACACGCGCGTACGCGTGCGCGCACACATACACACACATTCACCCCTGTATTTGACAGTGATTTTTCCAGTGACATCATTGACTTGGGATCCCTACTGGCCCTAAAGGGTTATATGATCCTAGCAAAGGTTATTGACTGCCATCTAGTGTCATAATATGTTAATGCCACATTTCTTTTCTGTCCCTAAATCTAACATGACACTTCAAGAACCAGAAGCCAAAATGTTAAAAGTGTGCTGTTTACTTCACCTGGCTTCAGCATCCTTCATAAAACTCCTCACTCACACAATCCAGGCACAGAACAACGAATACTGTACAAGCTCACTCATCTGTATAATCTAAAAAGGTTTGATGTGATAGAAGTTGAGAGTTGAACGTTAGTTATGAAATGCTGGGGAGAGTGGCAGGCAAGGTGGGGCGGGGAATTGCTGATCTAGCAGAAGTGAGCTGTGGTGTGTTATTGCACAGTAGGGTGACTACAGATAATGGTAGCATACTGTACATTTCAGAAAAGCTAGAAGAAGCAGCTTTGAACGTTTTTACCACAGAAATGATAAATGGAGGAAATAGACACGCTTACCCTAATTTGAACATTACACAACATACACCTCTAGCCACACATCACATGGTATCTCAGAAATGTGTACAATTTTTATGTGTCAGTTAAAAACCCAAAACAATAAAAAGTTCATCAGTCAGGTATGTAACAGTAGCAAAATGTTCGTGAAACTTTCAGCAGTGGCTCTAAATTTAACTTGAAACTTGGCAATGGAATTTGAAACAATAAGAACTACAGCTTATTGAGCATCCACTAGTCAGCCATTGCACCAGGTGCTTTAAATTTTAATTCAACAACTCCATGAGGTATTCTTTATATTTACTCAATAGATTTCAAAACTGAGATTTCAAAAAGAGATTAAATGGCTTAGTGTCAGTTAGTATGCAGGAGACTCATGGCTCACCAATTCCTTAATTTGTGAATCACATAAAATGTACCAATGATTCTTACAACACCCTTGGTGGGCTACAGGTAGATGTTACAACACCCTTGGTGATTGTAACTAACAGGTAGATGTTAGTACTATTTTAGGAACAAATATCAGAGACCCAAGGAAGTTAAGCACGTCTTAAAGATCACACAATGAGTATTGCAAGAAAGTCAAGCACTGGAATTTATATTCCAGTCCTGAGTCTCATTTACTGAAAGTGTGACCTTGAATAAATCATTTTACTCTTTGGTGTTAGTAGATAGCTAACCATTTTGCAACAATAATACTTCTGTGTTGATCATAATTAATAAAATATCCCTCCTTTACCTACTTATCTCCCATGCAAACTTTATCACGTCCAAGTTTGATGTTTGATTGGATCTTCTTCTGGCTCTCTTTTGTAATCTTCCTGTCAATGTGTGTATACCTAGGCTGGTATCCCATGGCCTTAATATTATAGTTTCAGAGTACAGTGTGCATCTTTCTGCATATGCTTTTCTTTTAGAATCTTTTTTTTGTTTTGTTTTTAAAGAGAGAGGGACAGTGAGAGACAGAGAAAGAGAGAAACAACTTTATTTAGTTTTTCACATGGGCTTAATTGCTCCAACACTCAGTTGTGTACGTGGTGCTGGGGTTTGAACCCGGGTCCTCTTGCTTGCCAGGCAAGCCCCGAAACCGCTGAGCCACCGCTCCAGCCCCTTTTAGAATCTTATTATCTCTCCTTGATGTTTCTTTTAAAATTCAAAATCAACTAGCCAAAGTTGCAAAAAAATACCACTAAGCCTTTACTAGAGTTGCATTACATATATAATGGGAAAATTAGAGAGAATTCAAATCTTTATGATGTCAACTTTTTTTAAATCCATGAATATGTGCTATCTCTTCATTTAGGTACTCTTTAATGTCATCAAAAATATTTTTGTTGTTTCTATATATAAGACTTTATTCATAGTTCAATATTTTAGATTTATTCCTAAGTACATTTTTCTTATTATAAGTTGTGCCTCTTTTAAAATAGTTTTGAAATTTTTCTAATACAGAAAATGTAATTAATAATAATAGAAATAATAAATAATAAATAACTATATTCATCCTATAGCCATGTAATATTAATAAAACTACATTATATTTGTTTCAGATAATATTTAACTGGTGAATCTTTTTCTATTCCTTTACTTTTAATCCTTCTCTACCCTTTTTAATTTTTTCCAATTTTTTAATCCTTTTATTTTCAATTAATATATCATAAACAACATGTAGTTAGATATTTAATCCAAAATCTATTATGCTTTTTTTTAAGGAGCTAAGGAGAGAGAGAGAGAGAGAGACAAAGAAATAATCAATTTTATTTAGTTTTTCATCTGGTCTTTGTTTCTCCAACACGTAGTTGTGTGTAGTGCTGGGGTTTGAACATGGGTTCTTGCTCGTGCCAGGCAAGTGCCCCAACTGCTAAGCCACCACTCCAGTCCTAGTATGCTTTTTTATATACACTTATATTTTATTATTAAACTCTTTTAGATGATGAACTTACTTAATATCATTTTATTGAATTT